>LN902851.1:2500-60000 GCA_000469725.3 Echinococcus multilocularis
GTCTGTATGAGAATTGACTGTCTAACTGCCTAACTGATTCATAGTTTGTGTGACCGACTGGTTAATGTATAAACCCAACTTAACTATGCACGATGATGACAGTGAATGGTCTTTCCTACAAAGGGTACTAGTGAGGACCTAGTTGCAGCAAATGCCCAGAAGGTTGCTCCTCGACTCTTTTCCAACAAGATCATAAACGAGCACCGCTGTTTCGTCAAAGAAAGAGAAAAAAAGTGGGCAGGACGCATTTGTTCAAGCAACTGCACTACGATTACTCGATCTATTCCATTGATCGAATATAATTGCAGCAATATTTGCCAACTTTATATTCCAAAAATGTTTTTAGAGAAAGCTAGCCCAAAACCATCGAAGTATTTAAGATTTTTCCTAAACCCAGTAAATACCTTAGCTATGTATTGATCCATTAAGCACTAATTAGAATCTAAGCACTACAAAATAATTTAAGCACGCGTAAGCGATAAATGATACGAATACTATCATAAAAATTTTGCCAAGAAAATGCGTGGATTGTTTACTAAAACATTGCTGTAGGTGCTAAACTTGCAGCAAAGCATTTCTAAAATAATTAAAGCAGACGTAAATGTGACAGTGAAATTTTCCCATTTTTATTCACCCCTTCAAATCAAATCACTAAATCATCTAAGCATGCCCCTAAAACAAGTCCACGGGCATATAAAAGCACACAAAGCTCCTCGCCAGTCATATACGGGTGACAAGGTAAGAACTGTTGCAATACTTTTTGCTGTTGCTCGCTTATCCCTTAATTTCGACTGTACTTCTTATTGGCTACGCCTTCTTATGCTATGACCTCATTAAATAGTGATTCCAACTGCGTAGCTTTTAAGGTTACACTGTAAATTTTTTTGTCAATGGATCATGCATTAAGGTGGGCATGAATTCGATTTGTACAATTTGGTGTGCATGACCTAGCTTTTATAAGACGACAAAAACTGTACTAATCAAATCGCTATAGTTCATCACCATGGATGATTCCTCAATGCCAATGCTCAAATGAAGCGAGCTCGAATCTCAGCTAATAATAAAAGCATTAATGATGCATTCATTGAAGACGTTCAGTTCGGATATTTTTGAAAATACTTCGAGAATAGAGACGATCTCTCTTGATTTATAAACAGAAGCGACTACAATTGACAGTGTGTTGGCTTTGCTTGCAGAACGATCTGCGCATTTGCATATGTACGCATAGGAGATAGCTAAATGCTTATTTACCTTTTTATATAGAAGTAGATGCACTTCTATGAGTCTCGTACTGTTGAAACACCAGAGAATTCATCGCCTTTTGTGATTTTTAGTTTCCCAAAAAGTGTAGTAAGTATTAATCGGCTGTATAAATTGACAATTTTCCCATCCTTGCTTGAGCTACCGAATTGACTGCTTGATCACAAGAGCGGTTGATATCTGCATTCGATGATAGGGCAAAAAAGACTTATACCTAGCCAGATATATAGACAGTTTTGTTTTAGCTAAAAGGATGTAAACATTGCTTTAGATAACGCTTAGAAACAAAAGGTTCTATTAATTTACACCGGAATTGTGGGCCTTTCAAAGACATTCTTCATGCCAACTATTGATTTTTCGTGGCTACAGAAAGGTGAAAAACTGCCATAGAAGAAGTATAAATCTACAAAAGCGCAATAGATAGCAGTTTTGTTAAGTTGTGGTTAGCATTGTATATTATCCCACAACGTACAATTAAATTATTTGTTTAATTCCTACGATTGCTGAAAAAACCAGCTTAGGGATCATGCTGATTAAGTATTTTTTGTACAGGTGAAGTCATTCTCACTTTGACAATTTGGAAAATGTTGAGGTATATAAAACAAAACTTGGTATTAAAGGCTCAAAAGAAACATCATGGGTGCGTTATTTTTTCCAAGAATCTGCCATGCATTATTTGACATCTTTTACAAATTCGGCCAGGCCTACTTGTTATTTGTTCATAAGCGTATCTTATGTCCTTTTTTATTTGATTGGTATTTTTCAACCTATAGGTAATACCTAAAATCAATCAGAATTTCGCATATTTGGCAAGGACTCTTTTAACATCCAAATGGTCTCACTACCGTAAGTGTGTTTATTTTTATTCGCATAATCTCTTACGTTCAGGAATACAACTGAAGTGCAAGCGCTGCTATTTTCTACACATTTGAGGATATTTAGCTACATTTGCAGAATCCGATCTGAGAATATTTGTTGTACACGTTTCGCGAATTGGTAATGTCGAATATGACAGTTTTAGTTGGTATGGTGGAATTACATGTTTAATCACCACCATTCATCTGACGCAAGATTGTAAGGAAAGGTTCGAAATGGCGCAACCAGTTTATACAACCGAATGGCACTCTCGGTACTTTAGGGCAGCAAAAATTATAAAAGATGATTGGCCCTTTGGTGTTTCAACAACCCGAGATCCCCGCAAAAGTGCATCTGCCTCTATTAAGAAAGGTAAATAGGCATTTAAACATCTTCCTAGTGGTAGATATACTAATTTTAAAGTCATCTTGCAAGCAAAGATAGCGTCTTCAAAATGATTTGCCATAAGGAAATTGCAAAAGACATTTCGGAAATTTTACAAGCACTATTAAATTGGCGCACAACTCATTTGAACGTGTAAAAAATGGGGGATGTAAAGTTAAACATGATTTGAATTTCACGTTTTATCAATTTGGGTGCTTTAATTTGTAAAACAAGGAAGATCTTCCCTATTCTCGTGATATATTCATTAAAACCTGGTAACAGCCACTGTAATTAATGCATCATTACTATCTTTTTTGCAGGTTGAGATATGAATTCGGTTTATTTCAGAATAGGACAGTGAGGCATCATCACAACAACAAGCTATAGAGACATGGCTTGTGCGATATTTATGTTATAAAAAAGCACATATCTACGTTTCTCATAGCACTGAATGTCGTACAAAATTTTACCTATTCTAATGTGCAATTTTTGAATACGAATTTAGAGAGGATGTACTTCATGTATGCAAAAAAAGTGATTTTGTCATTCAGACAAAAGTATTCGAGTTTCATTGAATGGGTATGCTAGGAAGGCAGGTCGGTCTGCGCCGTTGCTACTGACCGAAAAACAGCTTAACTTTTATCGCGTCCATGGGAAGTCGAGATTTTCCTATTCTGTTGTTTTTATTTAAAGATTCTGAGGATCAGCATTCAAGAATAGTATTTGAAGAAGACTTCTGGATCACGTGCCTATTCTCGCCTTTGGTAAAGATGATACCAATTTGTACGCCGACGTCAGAACCCAAATTTTTAATCACCGGCCACAGAACAGCTGCTACCTCAGAGATGATCCAAATGAGTCAATTCTTTGCGACTTCTCGTGTCTCAACTTGCCCGTTACTTATCACTGCTCACTCACGGTCCATTAGTATCCTCATCACTCCAACTTCAACGATTCCGGTCGGTCGCTCTACGTGTCACTTTGCATTTTTAATGGTCATTTCATCATAGTTTTGCAACGATTGCTTCCCCAGCCCCGATGGGCATCCTTTTTCTCTACAACCTCGATGCGAAAGAGATTTGCTTATTTCTCTGCCAGTATATTCGGCAGAATTGATCCGTCTACTTTGTTAGTGAATCGATGTCTACACCCTTACAGGATTATCACGCTCCGTTATTTATGTGTCCATTCTTCCGTTCATTCACCAATCTAATTATTCATCGTCTCAGTCACCTGATTACTAACTTTTCCATTATATATATTTATCCTTTCTCCCTTTTTTGGTGTCAATAACCATTCCTTCACTCTAACATTTTGCCATTTTAAATATTATTTGCCAGGTTTTACCATACCGATCAATCCGCATTTGATCGTCCATGTCTTGTTAGCGACCCTTTTCTAATTATACCGTTAGACCTTCATCGGGACTTGGAGAAGTTTGAACAGGTTGCGGACTACCTGTAAATCACTCACGCTCTAACACATTTCATCTATACTCCTGAGGTACTAGACACTTTTTTGAGGGAGGGAGAGTCGGAGAGCATAAAGGCGCTGGACAATCGCATGATGCTCCGACGCTGTTCTCGTCGCACAAATCGGACAGGCATCCTGAGGGTACTCTTCTTCCACTCAAATCTAATCAAGTAACTATAATTGCTTATCTGTGAGCCCCTCGTCCTTCTTGCTTGGTAGGGCACGAGGTTTGCAAATAGCACCTTTTGAGGCGCCTTCGACAAGGTGTGTGTTGAGCAAGGGCGCCTACTTCTCCGACGTGGCAAGCAAATCCACTGATTACTGCTGTACGTCGCCCAGTGTCTCCCAGGGCTGCCTTCTCCTCTGTAGAGTGGCTGTCGGTAAAACTCTAGACTGTTTCGCTGCCAGCATTTCTCGAGCCTTCAGGCAAACCGGCGGTCGCAGAGGTGAATATGTGCCTTTTCAAGCTGTTACTTTACTCGAAGTGTGTGTCAACCCTCCTTTGTATGCATTGCCCCTTGGCAAGCATGCCTACTTGAATACTACGTGACATGTTTTGAGTTTAACGTTTGCAGTTGTTCCTTTAACTCGTTCTTCAAATTACGCTCAACTATGAAATTAAACCCTACAATTGCAACCTTTGCTGTTATAATTTTACTAAAAACGATTTGGTCCAAGTCGGGCGACATGAGTTTGCTTGAAGGAAGATCCTGTTGGACTGCCTCAACGTCAGGTACCGCTCTCCTGTAAATGAGTCATACGCAAGGACTGTTACATTAAGACAGGTACTTTTTCCCTACACAGTTTCCCGCAGAGATTAGGGAATTCCCGTAATGTGGCGTGTCTGTATGTAAATTGAACTGCTAACTTTATCGAAGCAATTTGCCTGCATCAATTTAAGAGGTGTGAGCGCAATTGCACTGAACGCGGAGACGTGCTTCGTGGAGCCGGGGACAGGTGTTGTCGACCCCATTGATTAGACAGTGACGTCTGCAGAGATGAGAAGCGACCCTCTGGGCAGTGAGTACATTACTGTTATCCGACACCTCTCATGCCAACATTAACTTCAATTCCCAAAGATCGCGAGGAACAGGTACAAGATCTTATTCACCAATGTTGGTATTATTAATACCATTAATAATAAAATCGTTGCATTCAGTCAACGTTGTCTTCACAATTAGTTGTAGCGCCTTCTAGATTGTTCAAATATGTTGCGAAAGTGAATTCCCACGTATCAGTATTCTAGTCGAGATTATTCTTCCGGGTCTCTACCATGCACAAGTGCTGCAGTTTCTCGCAATAGCGAGAATGTAGCAGTGAGTACAGTTATTCAACTCATTAGTTGATTAAAGAAGTCCGCACCTGTCGTAACTTGTTGAGTGGATCAGGTGTCCTTGAGTGTGCGGCACTCACCACTCTCCTATTCCGAAGCCTCTTTACAAAATGTCATTTAAGTCTGATGGCTGTGATTCGGGCTTGTGCATTTCACAAACAATTGGCAGACGTTGAACTCAAGCTCCTTGGCCATCTGACTGCAAGTTTTATCTGTGTTTGTCTGTGTGTAATTTTTAAGTCAGAGTCAGGAAATATGGCAAATCCGGTCATCCATGGGGATTGTTGCGACGCTTAGTTCATTGTTCTGTCTTTATCGTGAGCTTAAACCAGTTAGGATGTGTCCCGCCGTGATTCACGAGATCTAATGGGCAGTAGTAAAGGCTCCTTAACGGTTTTCAGTATTTAAAGGAATTGTGGAAGATGGTGCGAAACGATGTAATCCGATTGTACTTGATCGTAGCTTGCATTTACTTGGTAAAATTGCGGCTGCCATTACTGTACTGACCATAGCAGTCTATTCTCCTCTCAACTGCCCTGTTTTTAGTGCTGGTGAAATGATTTCCCTGACCGATTAGTTAAAGCGCTCAAACAAATGGAGAGAAAAGCTTTGTTGAAGGGCCCCAACTGGTATCTCTTCCACTGAACACCAGCCCTACTGAGGAAGGCGATGCGTGACATGAGGTCAGGCAAAGGTGCTGTTTGGGAGTTAGCATTGGTGGGTGGATCGAAGCACACTCCTAATTAGCAAAAGATGTGAGGCCTTTCCATTGGCTATAAGTGAGACAGGTTCATCAATTTAAAGGGGGCGATGACTTGCAATGCGGCGGTGGTGCAGACAACCATCGTAACTAGTAGGGATGAAGGCGATGCAGAAGTCGCTGCCGCCGTATGTGGCATTAGGCACTTGATTGGGTAATGCTCTCATAATTTCCAGTGGAATGGGCGCAGATTCATCAGGCATGACCTTTGTGTGGTTGTTTTTTTCGTATCCTGGCCATGACTCATGGTCCTCCATTATCAGTGAGAAGGCCTAGACTGGAATATGGGATAGAATGAAAGGCGGCACCTCTCATTCACCCATATTTTCCAACTAAGCTATCACCTTTAGACATTAGCTAGAATCCACATGACTATGCAGAGAAATTGAATAAGTACTAAAAAATTAAAGTAAGGTGGAAGTGTGGGTAGGTAGACGTATTTTTTCGTCTTTTGGCGGTAAAAATTTCTGGAGACATTTGCAATGCCAACAATTACACCCGTAATTGAATGTATTAGAACTTTTCGTTAAGAAGTTGGACGTTAGAGCATTAGAGCAATTGCGTGAGTTACATTTTGTAAAGTCCTTCTCGTCGATAAACACTGCATTGAGACCAAACTTATGCACACTAATACCTCCTAATAAATGAAGATCACTATGGGCGATGCAAATGTGCCAGAATAATGAACTATTTAATCACACTTTGGTTTCCCTCTTCAAGGGCTAGGCTCAGCATGGATTCGAGTGTAACGCAGTAGAGCTATTGCTGCACACATTACCTCATCTGTAGACATGATGCTTTTGACTGTTGGCCAACGTGCGGTAAACATAATTTAGCTGCTTTTTCCATACTTCGTCCAAAAATGTCAAATGAGGGATTAGTCAATGTATCGTACAATAGGATTGTCAACTCTAATTTTCAGGGGCAAATAAGTGATGATCCAGACTGGGCAGATGGTCCTCTTTCTGCAAATACATTCCACATTCTGTGCGGACTTGCTGGCACCTAGATTCTGCGCAGAATTTGCATAAAACCATCCAGCCGAGATATTTGGGAGAATAACTACTTAAATGGTCACTTTTCATAAGTCATTTGGTAAGTTAATATATTCTCATTGATTAAGTTGATCGACATGGATGTGCAAAGTTACTCTTCAGCGTCGCCTTTCTGCAATAGACTTTAACAAATTTTGAACATTAGAACAGTGCCAGAAATGAATAAATAATAAAGTACGGTTGTTGATGGATTCCTAAATGCTCAGCACTTGGGTCTCACTCAAGATTTGCGCAGTGAAATCTGCCGGCCTGCAATAATGGGTGTCTCATTCACTTACCCCGGTCTCATTCTTCCCTAATACTTCCTGCAGCACCTTGTTAGAATGACTTATTCATATCAGTCAACACACCCGATTACCATGGGGATGCATTTTATGTGTATCAATCCGTTATTATGTCTACTCTCCAGGGCATCATGGTGGTAGAAGCTGACGCAGAAGGAAAGTGGGACGTACGGAGTGTTGTGTTACACCTCACTGGTACTTCACGCATTGCTCTTTTGAGACATTGTCTCCTTAGGGCCGGTGGCATTGTTAATAACTTCGGTAACAAATGCCAGGCGGGAGGTGGAATCAGTTAGTTTCGGCCGTTTGTTTACCATTGCCTTAGTGCCGGAATTTATCTTCTTATTAATTATCCTGGTTTTCCTTAGTGCGCAGGTGAAGCAGCTCACCTTTATTTAACTCTACTTTTGTGGTGCCACATGCTTATTTGGAACCCATGACGTCAAATGCTTTCTTCTTGAAGCAAGATGGGATTAGCGGAGCTTGTCTTTCACCATACTATTTGCAATGTTTGCCGTCATTTTTCCTGAGCTCTCCTTTTCGGTGGATGCGTAAAACAGTGCTTCCTTTACGAATGTGGCATTAAAGTGTGTATTCTGAGAGGTTTCCTTCGGCCTTTTCGTCTAAATTTCATATTGCTTCCTTACAGCAGTACTTTATTTTTAATTCAGAGACGTGGATTTCTCTATGCCTCCGAGGCAATGGCGCTTGACTGCTAAACGAAAGATAAAACTGTGGAAGTTCTTTGTTTCCTCTCTTTAGTGTCACAACTGAGAGGCATGTGTAAGGCAGTTTCCCTGCAAATCCTGGAGGCAAAGTTTGAGTAGGCAATACAAAAGTGGAGATGGGAGCTACGTTTTGCAGCCTTGTCCTTGTTAAACTTCCTTAACATAAGAAACTGCTTATCTGCAACATTCGTCCATCGCTGCAAGTGTTTTGCAGATACTGCCACAAAACCAACCCCTTTCGCAGGCTGACATATTGCCGTGATATGTTGTGGCTGTATGTGAATGGATCCAGTGACTTTATTGAATTACTTTGCTATTATTTTCAAAGGTGTTAATGCATCTGCGCCTAAAGTGGATCGTACTTCGAGGAGTCATTGACTGCTGATTTCTGCGTTATTGGTCAGACAATGATCTCTGTGGTGGTAAACGGCGACCTTCTGTGCAGTGAGTACGTGGCACACGATACAGGTCTAACCAAGCAATGCTACCTTGTCTGAGTCAACTTGCAATTCACTTTCTGGCGAACGCGACGTGCTTGAACGTGACTTCATTTCCCCATGTTGCTAGGTCAAATACTACTAACAATACATCTGTCATATTTATTCATTGTTGTCTTTGCAATTAGTTGTGGTGCATTCCATCTTGTTTGGAGATGTTGAGCATGAAAATTCTCACGTATGTGCATTTCGGTTCCCATTATTCCCCTGGATCTGTACTACCGATAAAGGCTGTAGTTCCCTCCATTCGAAGGGATGCAAAGATGAGTGTAGTCGTCCAGTAATCTAGGTAGCCATAGAAGCTCGTGCGATTTCTATATTTTGAAACTGGTAGGAACCTGTGGAGTAGATTCAAGTGTTCCTTGAGTGTGCGCTAACCACCGCTTACTCTGTCCTGCGCTACCCTTGTATCTTGAGGCTCTGATATTAAGAAAGGGCATTTGAGAAATTCAGTGACTACGTTTCAAACTTGTCCTCCTTGCAGTCCGAGTTCTACTGTCGCAAGTTTTGCACCGCAGTGTTCCATAATCACACCTCGATGAGTGGACCTGAGACAGCGGTTGGCTTTGTACTTGGCCAGTAGTAAATAGTCCTCAAATAGGGCGAAGATAAGAATAAAAAAGCACATGAACAATTGTGCAGTCACAATTCACTTGTTGAAGCTGCAGTGCAGCGCGTGTGCATGAAAGTTTCGCCTTACCATCAACAAGGCCTTTTGCATTGTGGATTAAAATAGCCAGCAGATAATGTTCATGGGAGGCCAAATGTAGTATAAAAGGTGAGTTTTTTGATTAGCCAAATTAAACAACGCATAACTAAAGAAGTTAAAGGCAGACATGTTTCCAAGAGCTAATAGAAATTTTCAATGGAAGAAAAAGGGATTATTGACAAGGACAAACTGGCAAATTATTTGTTGGAATATGCTTGCGAAGTGCAAAGCACCTACGAATAAGAGCTTGTAAACATTTCACTTATTAAATTGTTAGAAGTGCACAACTGAATGCTCCAACGGCTTTGAAAATTGATTAAATAGCCATAGAAACAACAAACTAGTGAAGTTGCTCTCGTTGCGCTTTGAAGTGAGAAAAATGGACATTTTGCTGGATTGTAAATGCTGTTTTTTCCCGTGTACTAGCAAAGCACTAAATAATATAGAAATGCAGAAAGTTACCATTATATGTCGAAACCATTTGGAATGCGCTTTATTTAGAATGATATGTGTAGGTCAAGGTGACAAATCAAAAGGACGTTTGGTCAACCAAATTGAACTAGGCCCCACTGTGTGTACTGGGTCGCCGATTTGCTTGCTCCATTCGTGTGAAGGTGGCTCATTTGGAGACCAGCTACGTAGAAACTGCAAGCATAGTGACAGATAGAGCCGTCTGAGTTGAATAAACTCAAGGAAACATAGATGCGTTTTTTATGCACAGGAAAGTTGTCTTAGGTCTACAGACGCCTCGGAAGTTTGTCAGGCTCTTGAGTTTGCTTGGTGGATGAATTTCAAAGTGTTGTATTCGTAGTCTATGACCAATGTGTGTGTTTGCACGTGCTAGCTGGTGGCCTGCCAAATGCCTGATTGACATGCCTACTTTTGACCTACTTGGCCTCACAATAATCTCTATTACATGTCATCTCTCATATTCTCAATTTCGCTTTGATTTCTAAATTGACTTAGTCGCTAACCTCAAGTCATCATGCACACCTGGGATAGCATGAGCTCTACGCCACTCCCATTTTCAATCCATTTGTTCATTTTATGTGAGTCTGTTGGTCAAAGTACCTTGATTAGTTTATTAAAGCTGCACTAGCAAATGTTCGAGGTGCTAAGTACGAGCCTTCAAATAGTATCCTAGAGCATTGTGATAAATGATGCACACAGTTGGCTAATAACTAGTAATAGAGGGGTATGAATCGAACACCTCTATGCAGTCAACACTTTTGCCTTCTGAACTCAAATTTGGCTTTCTTTGGCTTCTTGCCCCTTACTGTATTATCCGGTCGACTAAGCAGTGCGAATATTCACTCGTAATTGAAATCCCGTTGGACATGCTGGAATCAGGTAGGTCATGCGCAGTGACTAATCCTCTCTTGTAAAATACCTGTATCCGCCCGTTGAGAGGGACACAGAGATGTGAATCCCCCGACGTGACTCAAAGGGGCTTGCTCGTTCGGCAAAAATGTGAATGCGCTGGTTGGGTGGAAAATCGTGTATTGGTCTAGAAAATATCAATTCAAAAGCAAACCAACTATCACTTAAAGGGGTATCTAAAGGAATGTCCAGGATTTTAGTCTCAGTCTAAACAAATAATTTGCAACAAGCATAGAAGTATTAGAGGCTTTGGGCTCCTTCCATTGTTAATTGGCTAAGTAAAAAATTACCAGAAGAGTGCATGCCACAACTTTGAAATCTCGTAGGGTATTTCCTTAAGGTGGTTCTGGGTACAACGTTCAGTGCTTCATAGCTAAACGGCGCAATTAAGGGCATCTCATTCTCAAGTAAGACCAAGGCAAATTTAACGCCGACGTATCCCGCCTAATGCAAGGATGCCAATAAGAATATGCGTGTGTCCAAGTGGAGAGTTCATAAATTATGTATTTTCCTGATGAGAAGTGGTGCTATTTTATATTGATATTTTAGCTAGCTTCTCAAATTCCTTGCACTTTATAGGACGCGATTTATTCTCAATACACTCTTAAATTTGCAACTGATATTTCCTAATATCCACCCCAGGGTCTTGAGCAAATGCGAATCCACTGGTTAGAATTGCTTCAATTTTACTAGAATACACTTGATTGAATGATTACTTATCGTTATCAGGTTATGAGTTAAAATGAACATGGTGAACATTCGCGCTTTTTTACTCTAGAAGGTGAGTAAATTGACTGCCGTGAAGCCACAATTCCACTTAGTGAGTCAAGCATGTATGTTGGTGATGACCTGTTTTACATGAAAAATTGCAGTCTGCTATCCTAATGAACCGCTTACAAATCAACGTTTAGTGCCCGCTTCAACTCATAGGAGTAAATCCAATTCGAGTGACTGAATTGAAATTAAAGGTGATAAAAATGAAGCGAATAAAACAGTTCTGTGTTTATCATTCAGGAGTATTCCACAATGAGAGGTCATACAGATGTCATTGAGCGAAAATAAATGGTGACTTGTGCATCCCCGACACCATGGAAACCTGTTGTAGAAAAAGTTATTTAAAAAACACAAGTTATGGGTTGCACCGACTTACATGAACGCTCAAGAAAGGACAACCACTATGCAGCTGAATACGAAACCGGCGATTGCAGATGTTACGGCGGATCCACTAGTCATTACGGTGCTTTCTTTCTCGCCTATGTAAACGAGACGTGGAGCTAATTATGTCAAGCAAAACGTGCGTCACTCAAATGTAAACTGTATAGTAAGGAGTGGCGACGACTGGGTAGTGGTGGTAGGTTTAACAGTGTTTTCTTTGAATATGATACAGGAAACACTACCACAAATAAGCACAGTATGATAACACACTAGCTTACCATTGAGGGGTGTTTTTATTTCTTCGGTGAATTTCAAAATGGTCTCTTTCGCTCTCACCGCTTCTACAGTCATTTCGTATAATGTGGAGGGCTTCAGCCCGCCCAGAGTAAGTTGCCCGGCTAGGAATGGTGCAGTCTGTCTCCTGTAGACTAAGGGGTCAGAAGGATTCATCGCTTTCAGGGAAATATTTGTTTCTTTGAGGTCAGACAAGTGTTGGACATCCCAACTTAAGCGAATGGCCTGATAACCCACAAGAGTAAAACTGAAGTGTTTACGGAGCGGACTCTCTGCTGTCTTTGCCTCTGCTGAAATTGGAAATATGTTATAAGGCTAAAATATTCCAGGCCTTTCGTTTCACACAGCCGCAGAAAAGGAGGTACATTTACACCAAACATGTTGGCCGAACTAGGAATGGTAACGGAACATCACTATATTCATCCTCTTGATGGGACTGAAAATGAGCATTATCCTACAAGTTGATTTGCAGATCAAAATTATACGCAAGTTTGTGAATTAATTTGAAGCCTGATAATATTGCCTGCATGTCATTGCACAGAAATCATAAAAAGCAAGAGGAATTTTACAGGAAGGAGAACTGAACATGGAATATGGAGTCAATGACTTAACCCAGTGGTGCCCAATTTTTTTGTCTTAAGCATTGTAATCAAAGAGTGGAGGCAGTTACTTTATCACTAGCGATGTGTACCTGTTTTCGCTAAAGCGCTAAAGATCATTCACTACCCTCGGTGCGTGCAGCATATACCTCACGGTAGTGAATAGTAAGGATGCTCACACCTCCACAATTGGGGTTTATGAGAGTTTCAATTTGCATAAATGCGAACCACTTTTAGCCTGGATTGAAGCTGTGTATGAGACCAATGAATGAAATTTTTTATTCAACATATGCTACAGTCAGTCAAATACTCTGTATGAATGCCCATTCGAGCCAAATATTAAAAAGCCAACTTACTGCCCCTTCCTTTGTATTCCTGAGCCAAAACTGAAGTCGCAAACAAAATGAGACATAACTGCAATGCCATCTTCACACTAGATATTCTCTACACTCACAGATCAAGGTGAATTTATAAGAGTGCTCTGCGCTTACATCAGCCTATGAGCTTTCATGTTCCTGACCTACAAGGCGTCTTCTTTGCGATATGGCGTAACAAGTCATGTGGGCGATTCCACATTCAACCCACGCACTTGCTGAAATAAAGGTGAACAGGGTAAAAATTTGGCAAAAATATCGTGCAGACTTACGCCGCTAAACTCTAAGTTGACTTTCGTATCACTTGGAGGTAGGCTTCTGTGTGTAAGGGGGCAGTCAGAAATCGACATCATATTAAAATTTCACTCTTGTTGTTGTTCTGGAATTCGCCGTTACTGAGTAAGGGATACGACTACAGTTGTGGCCCATTACCACCATCTGCCGAGCTGTCTCACAGAAAGTGGGCCCAAAATTTGAGGTGGACAAGGCGCATTTCCACTCCAAGGATAGGCCTAATTTCATTATTTTACTACTTTAGGAGAATCCATCCAATATTTAGTCCGAGCACGTGAAAATTAATCTTCCCATCCAGTCACAAGCACGATGCAATAAACAATGAGGGGAGAATCCCTCAGTGAATGGGAGATGCACGCCACATCACTACAGTCCTCTTCGTGATATGGTAGAATGATTTGATGCCAGAACGCAGAGCTGTCGCATGCTAGAAAGGCGGTCAGATTGAACCACCCACAACAAATGCATCGTGGCGAACAGTTGTGACAGCACTTTCGTCAACATTTTATTTTCCCGCTTTTTAAGGATGGGCTTAAGGGCAGAGAGAACATTCAGATTGCGAAATGCTGAACTATGTGGCTTGGAAATAATAAGGCGATTTAAGTTGTGCTGAAGACAACTGATGATGGTGCAGTCAAAATTAACTACCAATGGGCCCAAAATGGATAAATGATGGATTGTGGTTTAAAAACCCGTCAACATTGACGAAAGGGAGAGAGGAGTCACGCAGTAGTTGAAATTACGCTCGCAGTAATGATTTTTAGTCGCGATGAATGAATGGCAATAATACGCCACCTACTTGACTACGTCTGCATTACTGTGCTACTGAAGAGTTGTGCAGGGCATGCGTTAGTTGTAGCCTTGGCACAAACTATTTCTCTAGAATATTGTTATCTAAAGGTAAAAATGGTGCCATGACCTGCTTTGGCAAAATTTAACGCAATGCTATTTGTAGGTGGTGGGTTTGAGGTCCTTGCATCCTCAATCATACTATTCAACACTGTCTCCTGCTTGCAATGTGCTAGTGAAAGAAGGAAGTAACCTAAGATACAAGTAGAAAATCCGCCTATGTATTGATTCATTAAACATCAATAGGGAATCTAAGCACTATAAAAATAATTTAAGCACTCGTAAATGATAAGACCAATATAATCATAAGAACTTGCGTCCTAAAAGTGCGTGGATTGTTTACGAAAACATTGTTGTAGGTGTTAAACTCGTAGCCAAGCGTTTCTGGGCTAATAATAGCAGATATAAATGTGATAGTGGAATTTTCCTAGTTTTACTTACCCCTTCAAATTAAACCATCAAGTCGACTAATCATGCCCCTGAAAGCAAGTCTACGGGCATATAAAAGAACACAATGTTCCTCGCCAGTCATATACAGATGGCAAGGTGGGAACTTTTGCAGATCTTTATCCTGTTGTGCTTTGCTGAGATGCGCGCCTGTCCTTTGGCTCTGACTGTACTTCTCATCATCCATGCCACCTAATGCTATAACCCCATAAAATTGGCGATTCTAGTGACGTAGCTTTTAAGGTTTCACTGTAAATTTTCTTATCAATGGGTCGTGCATTCAGGCGGGCATGAATTTGATTTGTACAATTTGGTATGCATGACTGAGCTTTTATAAGACCGCGAAAACTGCATAAACCGAATGGCTATAACTCATCACCATGGATGATGCCTCAACGTCCTATGATCACATAAATTTAGCCCAAATCCCACCCCACAATGAAAGTAGCAATAATGCAGTCATTGTAGATGCAGTGACTAGAAGGCGCCTCAAAGTGATAGTGTGTTGACGATCTGAGTATTTGCATATAGATGCATAAGAAGTGTAACATTGACAGAGAATCTTGGGGTTACACCTGCCGTGGGAATAAACGTGAGTAGAAACTTCTTAAATCCCCTTCTTTTTATCTACTTTTCTACAAGAACTAGGCAATGTTTAATTGCCGTAGGCATAACCGGTAATCAAATGTTAGGCTTTTGCCAGAGAGTAGTATCAGCTTAATTTTCTATGTATCCGATAGCAGTGTATTTGCAGTATCAGAGGGGATGGGGCAAATAGAAGACTAACATCTAGTCAGATATGTGGGTTGTTTTGTTTTAGACTAGGGGATGTAACATTGCCATAAATATTGTTTAGAAACAAGCGGTTCTATTAATTTACACCGCAAGACATTCTTCCAGCCAACAATTGATTTCTTGTGGCTGCAGAAGGGTAACAAAATTGCCTTACAGGAAGTTAATTTTAAATATGCGCAATAGATAGCGGTTTTATTTATTTGGTTTAAGTATCACTTATTATCCTACAACATACAATAAAATTACCTATTTACTTCTTACAGTTATTGAAAAACAAGCTGAGGAGTCATGCTAATTAAGTATTTTTCGTACAGGTGAAGTCGTTTTCACTTTCACAATTTGGAAAAGGTCAATTTTATATAGAACAAAACTTGACATCCAGGATATAAAGAAACATCATGGATACGTCTTTTTTCCAAAGAATCTGACATACATCATTTGACATCCTTTACAAATTCGGTCAGGTTCACTTGTTATTTGTTCATAAGCATATCTCATGTCCTTTACATTTGACTGATGTTTCCCAACCTACAAGTGATGCATGTAATCGATCAGAATTGTGCACGCTTAGCAAAGATTCGCTCTTTTATTATCCAAACGGTCCCACTACCGTAAGTGGGTTAATTTTCAATTGCATCATCTTTTACGTTCAGGAATACAACTGAAGTGCAAATGCTGCTATTTTCTACACATTTAAGGATATGTAGCCACATTTTCAGGATCCGATCTGAGAATATTTGTTGTAAGCGTTTCCAGAATTGGCAATGTCGAATATGCCAGTTTCGGCCGGTATGTAAGAGTTGCATGCTTAATCACTACAATTGATCGGAAGCAAGATTGCGAGGAAAAGTTCGAAATGACACAACCAATTTATACAATCAAATAGTACTCTGGGTGCTTTTAAGGAAGCAAAAAAAATTAAAAAAGACGATGGCCGCTCTGGTGTTTCAACAACTCGCGATCCCCAAAAGAAGTACATCTGCTTCTATTAAGAAAGGTAAATGAGCACTTGACTATCTTCCTATCCGTACATATACAAATTCTAAAGTTGCTTCGTGAGCAAAGACGGCGTTCGTAGCAGGAACATCTCCTGTCCTTAAACTGAATTACCATGACGAAATTGCCACAGGAAATTTTGAAAATTTCGCAAGCACTATCATATTGGACCACAACTTATCTGAAAGTATAAAAATGGGGGATGGAAAGTCAAACAGGATTCAAATTTCACGTTTCATCAAAACAAGGAAGATCTGCTCTGTTCTCTTGATATGTTCAAAAATGTTCGCTCAAAACTTTTGCAATGAATGTGCCGTTGCTATTTTAATTGCGAGTTGAGATTTGAGCAAAAGACCGTGAGGCGTCATCATGGCGATTAGCTGCAGAGACTTGGTTCATGCAGTATTTGTTTCCTTGGAAAGGCGCATTTCTGCATTTCTTGTAGTAGTAAATTTTGTGGGGAAATAAACCTATTCTAATGTGCAATGTTTAGTGAAATAGATTACTGGTTAAATATATTCACGCGCCTTTTTAATCCTCTCTTTTTTAATGGCTAGGACGGAATGTTTTCTTGCACCTTAAATAATATGTCAGTATTTAGTGTCTATCATTGATTATGGTTACAAATTCGCAACTTTGATCTCGCCTAACCTTCTGAAAATATTTAAAAGGCAAGTGACGACTTAGTTTTGTACAAGATATGAACGCTTTCAGCCCTGTAAATGGAATTAATTTCCACATCTTTGCACGAAGTTACTGTTTGATTATGAAGGAGGACAAATTGTGAACAGTGGTGTGTATGCTCCTCAAGTCGCACATCCTCTCCCTTCAACGACCATTCATTTTGATGTATTTTCCACCAAAATTTAAGTGGATTTGACAGTGAGATCAACTGTCAGTGTCAATGTCATTTAAGGAATTGGGGAAATTGCTCCATGATCCCCATTGTTGGCCGGATTGCACACGTAACATGTTTAGTGGTGTTGGACCTCCATCAATGCAAGCGGCACACTGGATTTCTGCTTCCCTGTCGATTCGCATTGTCACTTCGCGATACACTGACGTGTTGCATGCAAATTTGACGCTTCCTATGACACATTCGGAGCTGTACGTGACTGTCTGCACGTGGGTAGTATTATGGGAGGGGTGGTCTGTCATTCGACACTCCCGATTCTACGGTGCATAGCAGCAAGTACAGTGCAGTGGGTCCATCCCAGGCAGAAACCTGGCTGAATTAACCATGACTACCTGCCTACATCCAGTCTTGGCATTCTACTTCTGATAGTCTACTTTGAATTGTTACAAGTCGGGTGATTCAACTCTATTTCATAATAGCGCACAACGCGGAAGCGGTTTTAGAACTGACACACCTTAAGCTGCAGTGGTGTGAGTTTCGCAAGAAGGTGAGACGCCGTGCCCAGACGAATATCTCACTTCTCTAACGCGATACTCGCCTCTGCTCCTTGCACACTGCTAACAGAAGAGGACCCAGTGGTGGACCACCCTAACGAAAATGCTGGCATGGAAACCACCACTGTCAAATAGCACTAGTTGGAATTCGACAAAACCTGCCACAGTTCTATTTTTCTTCTCTTATCAACAGAATTCTGGTGGAATGTTTTGTACTTAGACCACGTTCAGCACATGTTTTGCGCAATACTTCTGCCATGGTAAAACAGAAGAGGTCAAGCATGAGCCTCCACACTGCTACTCATTGAAGCGCGACTGAAGAACATCCATTGTTGTGCTCCTGTACCACTCACCCATTTCACAGCCATTTGTACTTAAGTCTAAAAGCATCACCATCGATTTCGTCTCCAAGACGCAAATCATCGCATTATTCGTCGCCCTGATATTGAGGAGGCATTTTCACGATTTGTTTGCATGTTAAACCGCTGACTGCCCTGACTCTGCTGAAGTCTTGCGTTAAAACTTGGTGAAGTATGTTCTGGTAATAACATATCCACGTCTTTCTAACCCTGAAAATGTGCAAGAGGGTTGGCTTGACCTCCTTTCCTAGCTTGCTACAACGCTATGTACTTGAAAAAAATTATTCAAGCATCGGAATGCACTTGCTGTTAAGCATGAGCCATGGAAAAGTTGTCCATTGCAGTTGTGACGATGTACTACTAGCTCCTAAGCAAGGGTAAATGTGAACCCCTACTAGTGATTGCAACATGCGACATTCGAAATGCCTCATGCATTTGGTGGTGTGAACCCCATCCTGCATTAGCATAACAATTTATGCAACCCCATATATAGGCGATTAGGTATGCTCATAAAGCAACAATGATTGCGTTTCAATAATATGCTATGTCATGCGGTGATTCAGATTATGCAAAGCCTTGATGAACCTCAAAATGACGCGCTCTTGTTGTACTTATTAGCTTAATTAAGAAAATCGGAGGCATTTTTCTTTTCTTTTTATTTGTTGAGCATCGCATTAGTTCAGCATTGGTGAAGAGGAGCTGGAAAATAGGGAAACAAGTTAAATGGTGACTTTTCAGCGATTGTCCAAGCGGGTTAAATGTAACCGACTTTAGCTAATCAAATAACACAGTCAATTTTGCTCGAATTTTGTGTTGGTCGATCTAATAAATAAGGTTTTGTGGCATGCACGCTGGCATGCTCTTACATATGCACAACTTTTAACATATCACAATTTGCCTAATCGGGTGCTTTCCTGAGCTCAACATGCCCATATGATATTGTTTCCAAATGTTATGGTAATGCCAACGCAATATATTTTTTGCACAAGAATAAGTAGGTAAATGGATGAGCACAGTAAGTAGTATTGCATGCCGCCACCAAATAAAATGGTTGCAAGTCTGTTAATCAAAGTGCTTATCGATTTAACACAATTTAACACAAAACAATATAGCAAATTCTCCCAAAATTAACCCAAACAAATGTGACTTAACCTCGTGTTCTATAAATAGATGCATGTAGTATTATTGACCCAACGTCCCTGCACAGCGAGATTTCTTGACCAACCTTATGTTATTCATAAGAGAAGGACTTATCTCTCATAAAACTGCCAAATGTCTCATTTGACTAGATCTGTTTAGCATTTGCCCATCAACGGCTCTTCATTATTTAGGGGGTGCAATAATTTTTCAATGATTTGCTTTTTGTGCTTGGATGCCAATACATCAGAAAGGGTATTCATGCATCAGGTGTCCGTTACGATCAGCTGAAAGTCATACAGTAGACCAGCCAAAATGCAAGTCCCAAATCAGCCACTTGTGATCTCACAACCGTTTCCTCAATATAAGAATATTAGCGTGTTATTTCATGAAAATTTTTCATGTCTATCTAATTCCCGTCCTTTTTACTCAGTTTGCTGTCCCCCAAAATTTGCCATACAAGGTGGTCAAAATGTAAGACATCCCAAAATATGTATGTCAAAATTGAAAAAATGTGACATATAATGTCAATGTTTGCAATGTAGGAGCTCTTATTTAACGGGTAGTGTAGATCTATCAAGAGTTGTTAATATTGACTCAAGTACTAGATTTAATTTCCTAATCTATTATATGCTGGTGTTCAAAACATGACTATTAACACCTTACAATCGCAGAAGATTATGATCGCAAGAACAAACGCCGACTGCTTCACTTTCAAGCTATCATATGGGCTATCAAATGTATTTCCATCACCTAGTCCACAAATGCCACAAGTCGAGCCATATGCAATCGCTAAAGCATCTGGGTAGACCGTTAGAAATTGCACCTACCTTAGGCATAGTCCCAAAGCAGATTTTAAGGGTGCGCTCCTATGTGTTTCCCCAGCGATTATTTCAACCGCTCACTCCACCCCACTTCTATTGCGTAAAAACGTGTTTTGTGATAAATACAACAACGGACATGACTCTTTTTAGTGGCGATAAGTCAATAGAGTGCAGCAAATACTTGTTGATTTACCCAAAGGCCCATTTCACTGTTTGCGATGATTTATTCACTGTGCCAGTGGCAGAGAACTCTGCAAGAGTCGCTAATGTCTCCAATCCCAAGGAGAGTTGTGGTCTAACTTTGAGGCCATCTTAAAGCTCGTACGCCTGGCGACAATGACCCTGTAAATAGCACAGTGGCCTCTGCATTGATGGCACCAGTGTAGAAGGCACATTTAATTTACATTTGCTAGTAACAAGGTACACCACCACTTTTGGTGCATTTAAGTAGGATGGTAATTAGCCTATAAAGGCAATTATTCTTAATGGAGAGCACTTCTTTTGCTTGGATGCATAAGAGGAATGCAAAAATGACACAAGTTCATGTCAGGGTGTTTGAGGTACTGATATCTGCATTTAATAATTAGGAATCACTAATAAAACTAGCTGGCCATAAAAGAGGTGTTCGTATACACTGTAGGCGGTAGTTACCTTTATTTTGGAACAATGCATTAATTGCCGGTGAATTAAAATTAGCCGTCACAAGGCTGCTGTCATTGTTACCAATTTCATGTGCACTCTATCCTCAGGACTAGTCAATCATGCATTTTCATTATAAGTAGTATTTAGTGGGCAAGTAAGAACTGTGAAATACTGAGAGTTGAACATAAATACAGCTAAGCAATTTCATAGGTTGTGACAACTTGTCGAAATCAGTTGCCGTGCATACCGTTTGGCAGCATCTTGTGGTTCAATTAAGCCTATTGTAAGAATTGGTCAAAGTGCTAAAGAGGTACATACTATGTCAACGTATCGTTGACTTCGCTATCTACCGCCGTGTGAAATTTGACTTGGAAAACCTGTGTCCCAGTCACAGGAACCCAGCTGAAGTTTCGTGAAGCTACAGGTTACACTCTGATGTAATTCTCAGTTAACCAATGAGGTTGCTCCTCTAGAAGGGTCCCCACCGCCTGCACTGTGGTCATATTCATGAAGGCAATGCTTCGGGGTGCCCTACACTCCGTTTTTAGAATCAGATTGCCCTAAAAGCGCATTACCACTTCACCCACAAATGAAGACCAAGTCTACACTGATTCCCTCCCCTTAGGTCCTAGAGTCCATGCCTTTTCCCACATAAGTCAGCCAACAAAATGAGTTTAAAAAACTTACGAATTTGAACTTATTTAAGAGGAAAAAGCAAAAGCATTGGTAAAGTTAAAGACAAATTTACTCAACTCTCCTTGGGGCATCCTCAACGGTTATCGGGGTTTGGGATGGTTACGTCGACATGAAATGGCATCAAGGCGAGGTAAAATCGAGTAGTTGGTGAAAGCCGATCAATTTCGTAATCAGGCATTTTCATACTTTTCGGTTCCTCCGGGTAACTCCATTGAGCTCCATCGTAGCTTCGCTTGTTTTGGAGATATAAATGTTGCTAACAATAAAAACGAGCAGGAGCATCTTACGACAAATGCAGAAGAGAAATCCCCCTAAGCGTCTAAATATGAGTAGTATGGGAAAGGTTAATGGAAAAATAGTAGGAAAGCATGCTAGGCTGCTTAAATCGACCATAAGCTGGAATGTGAGTGCGCAGCTGGATAAGTCGGTACGTGGTGTGTATCAACTGATGCACAATTCAAAAATCAGTTGTTTGTGACTTGCAGTATATGCATGTGCAAATTGCAAAAGAAATTATCAGTTTGTATTGTACGGACGAAGCGACACAGATCAAGCCTCAGTTTTTGCAACCAATTCATGTTTCTATATGTGGTTTTTCATTCAAATGAATTCGTGCATCGGATTGTACCAACATGGATGCATTTGATGCACCATTAATAGACGGCAGAGTAATGGGAATTCCTTAGTCTGTGTTTTAAGTTCTGATTAACGAGATGTGGCGACTTTTATTTAACACTATCGACTGCGGTTGCTGCTGCTTGGACGCGGATTAAAAGTGCGGATTAGTGCGTTTAATAAGGTTTCGGAGCAATTTTTAATCTGAGGAAGAAGAAGTGAGCAACAGCCCTATTTCCGGAATGGATATACAGGTGGTCGCAAAAAATGAAGGGTTCCAAAAATCCTGCAAACTACCCCTTTTCCAACTGATAACTCTATACATGACCATATTCGACACCGCGTACTTAACAAAATCACTAATAGCGGCTTAGATCTATCTGCTCCCAATGCTTGATTTTCCATTTTGGTACATTATTCTACATCTCAACTTACTGCAGCAATGTGTATGAAAATGCTGTTTATGCGCCCGCGAAAGCATTTATGATTGACATTTCTAGGGGCAACGCCTGTGTATAAATGCGCCTGGGGCAAAGCCCTGCGAGCGTGGAGGGCAAAGATCTTCTTAATTGTCCTTTCAGTTCTGGACTTGACCGTTTCCAGTGCCTCTACACAAATTCCTTTCGACTTTGATTTACGTTACGTCCTCCTCTACCATACATTTTGGCATTCCATTCCTCACTAAAAGCTAGTGTAAGGAAAAAGCGGGGAAGACTGGATGTCAAGAAATGTACCCATCTCCCTTACCAGCCACCATGGCCTAGCTAGCACCTTTGAAGTTGGCTTTGTTACTCAGCAGATGGTTGTGCTTCTACCTGTACCTGTTGAGCAGCCTAAACTTTGCTGACTGAAGCTGAGGTGATGTTTTGTTAGCTCTGAAGCAATGACAAGTGCAAAATTGAAGCGCTAAATGCATTTTACTTTACCCACGTTAATTAATATTTTTAGCAGTGCGACACACTGCATTTAATCATCAAGTTCTGTAAACTTAATAATAGAGCCGGTGATCTTGGTAACAGCCTCCGTGACCTCCGAAACTCGATTCGTTGCCAACTTGCCCGGAAGCAGCAGATGCATAGCAATGTGGATGTTTCCTCTTGTAATGGTCGACTTCTTATTGTAATGCGCCAACTGACTCGACTCAATGGCAATCTGCTCGAGGATGTCGTTCACGGAGGAGGAGATGCTTGTGTTTGGATACATCTGGTGCAACATCTTCTATAGGCATATGGCATAACTCGTCTTTCCCCCCCCTTTTCTTTCCAATGTCGGTCTTCGGCACCTTCACCTTCAACACCTTCCTTACGGCTTTGCATGTCACTATTCTAAAGGTCGTAATAGCATTCTCCCCACCGTGAAGCTCAACTCATCCCAACTTAGCAAGCAATCATGGAATTATTTTGTTGATTCTGCGCCTCTCTACTTTTTATTTGTCTTTCTGCTTTGTCTATCTCATTTCACCAATCTTTTGGCAAGCCGAAATTCTTAGTTGCGCTTTACTTTGGAATGTAATCCGTAGGTATTAAAGTGGAAAATATTTCGTTTATCCCGCATCAGCCTGAAAATGCATGCTGAAAAACCTCGCTCAAGAACATCACAAATCAATTGGGATTGAGAGAAGACCTCTGAGATGGCTTTGTGTGGATCCAGATAGTTGCCAAATTATTCCTGCATTGGTGTCCGTGCGGCAATGGAGGGAATTAAAACGTTAGAAATATTCCATATACCTGTTAATTTTCTGGATAACGTTTTTATTCAATAAATCACGACTAATGAATTTGTTCATTTTTAATGAGTATTTCACGTTTGCCCGTGTGATGCATGGCATATTTGGAGGAGGCTGTATGGTAGTTCTTCTAAATGGAAAAAATTACGTTTGCTATATGCATCTGGTAGTCAAATATTTGTTTTATTACGCAGTTAAAAAGAGGCATATTGCCATCCGCGGTTTAAGTACCTCGTAAATCAAAGAGGCGTTTAAGTCAAGTCGTTGCTTTTTCTTTTATGTGTTAATTGGTATGTTATAGCCGCGTCACCTTGCGCAATTCATACGTCCGGCCATTCTAGACGCGCAGGCACGATGATGTCCAACATTATCGCTGGTGCATCTGCGTGTGTATATCCTGCTCTCTGTGAGTCGTTGGTTTACAGCACTGTGTAGTGACTATCAAAGTCGTAAGACTAGTGGGTGTCCACCAGCACAAAGCAACTTCAAGCATAGCGTAACAGAGAGTAATCCTCCTGGAGAGTCGGTCTGTTGCAGACAAACTACAGTCTCACCTGGTTTTTGTTCGGCCCTGCTGCCTAACGCCTGTCTGTCGATATCGCACTGAAGCTGGTGCACAAATGCAAGAATGATTCCGCATTCATCCTGGTCATTGTATTTTTACTCATTAAATAGGAAAAATCGGGCGGACTACGTGAATGCGTGACTCAGCAACCCGAAGATACGAAAGGAATTGGTGTGCTAACATGCAGGTGACGTCAGTCTAATCTCTCCCAATAACAAGGATTATTGAAGCGTCGATTTTTTATCATGCCTCCAACTTACCTAAATTAAAATCAGGAGATGCAACAAGAAATCAAAAAAAGCCTATGCTGCACCTTTATTTAATGTGATGCAAATGAGAATGACATGGATAAAATTTTGGGTAAGGTGAAAATGAGGACGATTAGCTATGAGTAGAAGAAGCATACTCGATCATTCACTTTAATTTCACTCGAACCAATTTGTCTTTTTTTATAGAAGTATCTACCATGTATCCCCGACGGGTAAAAAGTAAGATTTGCTTTTCGCCTATTCCTGTCAGTACTTATTAGTTCACTATTCCATCCTCCCTCTCATCTGCAGGACCTTTGAACGGTCAATGAGTTTTTACAGTAGTATTTTAGTTTCTGTGTTTCTCCTTCCATCGGTACTAGGCAACGTCGTTGCCAAACGTTTTGCGTGTGGTAGGTCTTAGTGCCTCTGTCTGTAACACCGACCCAACATGCATTGACGGATGGTAGCTTATTCTCAGTTTCAGCCTATGTGCTGCATATGATTAATTCAATAGAAAGCAAAATTTGCTAAAGATTCAGTGCAATTTAATAGTTCTAATGGTGTGAATGGACATCCACTGCAGTGATCGCTGTTTTGGATGTGGTTACTTGGAGTTCATCGGATTCATGTGGTGTGTGTCAGAGGCAGAGTGGAGACCTCATACCACCAAACATCGACCATTGCTGTCCATTCGATCCACCTCTCGCTTAGTCCCTTTCTGCGAATTGTCCACTTTCAAGTAGCCTAAAAAGAGGCTGGAGTTTTGGATAGCATTGAACAGCTTAAAGCATAGTCCATTGTATTGGATGAACCGCAGGGTGCAATAGGCTAATGAATGGCTTTTTAAACGCCAACTGCTACCCGCTAGAGAAATCTCATAAAGTTGTATGGGTGTGCAGCATTTCAACCCAACTCTTGGCATAGGTGTGGAAGGGGACAGTCACCAAATAAGGAGCAGAATTGAAATGGTGCCATTCGTTGCTATTTCGAAACGTGACTCTAAACGACTTTTCGGTGGCACCCAAGCAGAGCAAATGATGGTTTGGGCAACCACTTTGACTCATTTTCTTTGCTAACTTCTCCCACTCTATCTCTACTTGTGCAGCCATGTGCTTTAATTATTAATCTGCAGGCGCACATCATTGAACCTGACTCTAGTGATGTCCTTGGCAAGTAACGCCTCGTTCGAAATTATTTACCTAGGAGTGTTTCTCTAAATTTCAAACACAATACGCTGCAGCATGCCTGTCGTGTTAAAAGATCTGTATAAATGTTTACGCATAAAGAATTTCACTAAATAAATGCTAGTAAGCAGCTCCTTATTTAAGTTGGGGAAGCCTACTAACGTAAATAATTTTTTATGGATTTAGAAGCAGTGATGTTTTACTTTAAATCCCGATTTGTTTATTTGGGTAATTTAGTTGAGATTGCCCTAGGTAAGCCATACAATTGTCAAATTGACGAATAGTTTTGTTGACGAGATGCTCTACTTTTCGCCAAGTCATGGGCAAAGGGAAGTGGCCTAGACAACACCCATCGTCTCCACCACAGGCTGTGTAGTGCTTGATGTGTGGTTTCCTTGTCCAAAGTGCCCATTTTTCTAAACTACGAAAATAAGGTTATTCGCTTCACTTAATTTATTTCACGGCTAGTATACTAAAAGTTAGCCCTACATCTGCAAATTGTGAAGTTTAGTTGGAGGAGGGAAATGTAATACTTATATTGTTTAAATGTTCCTTTTAGAGAAGAGGCGTGAATGCCACTCGAACCCAATGACAAAGCCAGAGCCATGTGAGGCCAGGAGCGGTTGTGATTTCTCACCCCACTAAACCCTGTACTCGTTTTCCCCTTTTTACCCCTTTCAATAAGCATGTCTCAATTGAACCAACCGGTTGTCTCCAGAGAGGAGACCTAGACGAGCCTCGTTCCACAGAAAAGATTAGTTGGGACACGGTTGTTGCCTTTAAATCTAGGATTTACGTAACCCATTCGATATAAGAGATTGCGAATACCGGCTTAAATTTGCGACTAGAAATGGCGTTGAATGACCCGACCTGACAACATTTCTGACCTCGTCAAATTACTTTGCATAGTTGGGAGATGAGATTAGGCGGCCAACTTTTGGCAAGCACTTTATTGATTAATCGTGACAATAACGGTGACGTGACCATAAAGCCGTTGCGGTTTCTTAATCGACCGAATGTTGGCCACGATTAGCTTTCCACTGAAGCATACATGGCGGAGCGCGCGTTCAGTTCTGGTGCGATTCGTGAATGTGATACTCCCATTGTCATTGGGAAAGGTGGGCTGAATTGCATTGTAGTTCAAATTATCGTTGAGAAAATAAGCTTTTTTCTTTTGACTGAAAATTTGATGAACGCTAAACAATTTGGCAAAAAGCTATCTTGATCGTTCCAGTGGGCTGGGAGGGAAAGAGAGAGAAACTGGTGGACAAAAAATTTACTTTGGTATTTATGGGCAATACTACAGGCCAGTGTCAAAGTAGGGAGCACTTCTAACTGCGCTAGGTCACGGCTATGTGTAAGCCTTTTTTCACATTAATCGAAGAAAAGTTTTGTGGCTCAGTGAAAAGTCTACACGAAATTGTCAGCAGTTACCAACACTTTTTCCATAGCCGGCCATTTACGAAAACCATGTTTCCAGAGGACACACTGCACTTGCAACGCGGAAAAGACGGCTTTTAGGACGCCCTTCTTTACACTACATCGGGGGGGGGGGAGGTATTATCTATGAATTGTCGGAAAGGCTCACGTTACCTACCACAGAAAACCAGGAGAGGGTTTGGGACAGCGAGCGTAGGCTGCAAGGTTTAGCTGATTATTCCTACGCTTCATAACCTTGCGCTTTCTATCGACTGCCAAAATGCATCAATAGGGCGAATAATTGCACATGCTCTATTACTTACAGCTAGATCCAAGCACAAACTGCAGTACATTATCCCATTTACTTTCCAGATTCCATGGTGCTATTAGGAAGCCAAGCAATTCAGCTATTCCCCAAGTTTAAGTTAAAGAAGACTATTAGGCGGAGCTTAGTCTTGAGAGGCGCTTGAAAAATTAACCATCAGATTTAGCTTTCAACAGAGGCTTGACAACTTCCCATCTTTGTGTGGGAAATATCGATGAAATATTTGCTATAGAACAATAGTAATTTGCTTATAGTAAGTGGGAAAGAAAGCGCAAATTTTGAAGATGGGTTTTGGAAAGGAGTTTAAGAAAGGGTAGATGTCTGTGTGGTGTTGGCATGCTAATTATTTATGAAAGACGTAATATTTGCAACAGAACCATATGCGAAAAGATCCATGCTTACACGCTTTGATAAATTTGTGTATTTATTGTCTTTAATGGCCTTGGCTCAAAAACAGCATTAGCAAATAATTTGCATGTGCTATTAAGTAGTAGGCAAATGAAGAGCATTGTAAACTAAAGGATAAGAACTATATTCTTAAAAGTGTATCAAAGGGATCTAAGAATACCATGATTGCTTTACACCTAGCTTCCCGGCTTGACATCTGACACAGGAAGAAATGTAGAAAATTTTTGCTATTAAGAGAACGTTGTATGCAAAAATAAACATGCTATTAAGGCATTGTAAATGTGCACAAATAGACCACCTAACTATTCAGTAAAGAGGAAACTTTGAATCCGTAAATTTCAGCCTTGCCAAATGGCGCTAAATTAAACATATGGAGTAATTCAAATGCTGCATTTAATGCTTTGTAAGCTTGATGCGAAGCAAAGCACCTGACTGAAATCGGAAAAAACAATTCGTTTCTCACCTCTAGAGCACGTTTTAGGGGTCACATATAAACTGTTGGCTCTGTTAAACTGAAAGACAATGCAGCAAAAATCACTTATTTAATGGCATAATTAATATTGAGCAAATAATGCTGCTTTGTTTCAGATAGTGATTTTACAATTTGGTAATTTTGGTTCCTACTAAAGGCCTACTACGACAAATTTGTTTTAGGAAAACCATTTTTCCTTTACGATGCAATAACTGTTTATTCTTTTAACGCGTTTAGGAGCTCTTTTTACATCGGTGTAGCAAACAGGCATTAGTATGGGAAGATGCATGAAACACATATTCCAACTATATGTATGTTTGCTTACATTTTCAACACTTGTTTAAGTTCCACTAGAATTATTACTTGGATGTCTTTACACGCACTCGCAAACGCTACTGAGGGCTTCATGTCGAATCAGCCAATTGTATCACTTTGCCATATGGAATCGGACGAAACTCCCTTTACTGATTGGTTGGTGATGAATTAGGCAAAAGCCGCAAACTTTATTGACTAGAGTTCCAACAAATGGACACGATATGCTGATTTGCCACAGTCACCGGTGCCTTGTGAAACAAACAGTCCTCATAAAGGTAACTGTGCATTTGAAACGCTTTCAAGAAAAGATATTTAATTTGCAACAAGAAGACCGACTGCTACTTAGGCCCTTTCCAGTGTGCATTTTGAGGAGAAATGAATAACAGTTCCGACTTGTTTCAGCAATCTTAAAAATGAAGCTGTCCTTAATCTGGGGATGCTGCTTATTAAAACTTGGGAAGAGGAAGGGAGCATCTGCATGAAGTTTGTTAACCAAGTTACTGGTTTCTCTCTAGTGAATAAAAGATTTACTTGACATTGGGTATCGACGAGTTTCAGATTGTGGACACACCCAACAGCGGCAAATGAATGCAAGCAGATTTGAACCTTACCACAATCATTAAGTAGTGACGGTACCAGAACATTTTTTGCTTGATGAGACATGCAGTGAGCCACACTTTTGTGAACAGCGTTGTCGTGTGTCGCCTCAGCTCTGGCGAGTTACGAATCAGAGTCGTAAGGGGATGGATTCTCAGGAAGTGAGATCGCCGATGCAGACGATGTTTGCACAGCACTTATACAGCGTGTGTGTAAGTGCTCACTGCCAAGATTGCTAAAGCTTGAAACTGCACTTTGGTCATCATTCTGATACATTCATATCGCCCGCAATGACCTTGATTTATTAATGAGCACTGGTACCGATTAATTTTTCGTCTCAAGGGAATAAACCAAGCATTTTTTATTGGTGGGGTCCACGCTTAGGGATTGAGTGGTAGCAAGGACTCCATTCCATCTGATCTGGCCATCGAATCAAAGCAATCGCGGCCGCGAACAGCGATACGAAAGATCTTCAGATCAATGGCTGTTTAAGTTTGCCCATGTGGTGGTTGAAGGCTGACAGCAGCGCAACAGATCTTCAGGTATTCTTTGCACACCCGTTAACATTGGTGAAACAGGAAGTTGCTGTTGAAGTACTCCTATCGCAGCGTTGTCCCTAAAGATAAGTTAGGTGATCAGGTTTGTCATCTGATGGGACTAAATTTGACAAAATGCGCTGATGCGGTTGGTCCATCTGCGGCATCATCATTTCAGACTTGTGAATGTCTTGAGAGTTTTTGAGTAAGTGGTAACAAGGTTATTAATTTGTTTCAAGTAAACGGCTTGGACCAGAATTGTTAGTCACTTTAAAAATGATAGCTGTTAGATGGGGCAATTTATGCAACATGTGAGTAAGAGCATTGGTTTAGGGATGCAGTAAAATTTCTTTTGTCAAATTGGTAAATATGTGAAAAAAAAGCCAAGAACGCTTACGTAGCAGGGTAAGAGCAAAGAATGGTGTAATATTTGCTGCCAATTGTGGTGCGATATCATCACAATGGGGCTTGCGGGTAATAGCCTGAGTGTGCAGAGGTCGCACAGCTGAGTTACGACAAAAGATACTAGAGAAGCCGAGGCGCACCTATTAGCACGCCTGCCGCCAATCTGGATTTTGGCCATCAAGACATCCGTAAGCACTATTTGTCGAACAAGTCGGTAAGAAGGAAGATGTGCTACTGATCCACAGTGGTTAATTACTACATTGGCACTGCTTTTGCTTCAACCTTGCCAAAATAGCTCTGCTAGTGAGTTATCAAATATCGCATATCCTCTTGAGCGTTCGAGGACGTGTTTTATTTGGAGGAATGGATTCATTGTTTGTCCCTGCGTCTGGGGAATTGGGGTCCTGGTGTTTTTTACCAAGTCGCTGATCGACAAACCTGCAATTAATTAAGTATTTCCGCCCACTGAAGAGTGGCAATATATGGATTAGACTTCGGGTAGTAACCCGATGAGAGCACATGGACTTTGAAAATAGCTTTGGATATTTTATAACTTGCAATCCACCTTTTAACCTGCATTTGCTTGATTTTTGATGTGGCCATCAAACATAGGAAGCCTAGCGAGTATTTTTCAGAATAACTAAAAAAATCTGCTTTATATCAGTTGATTTAGCCTCTGGTCCGACAAGACCACTTTTGACAATGGACACGGTTATTTACTTAAAAATTCCATCGTCTAATAGAGCATAATAAACACGCGTGTTTGTATTAACTATTAAAGTTTTTGCTACGTACCAGCTCGTAGGAAAGGCCATAGTATTTTCTGTGATCGGCAGAGGAGCATACCTTGCCTGATTTCAGGCATGTGAGTGATGGTTCACTTGCTTGTTCCACCACAAACCCATACACGCTTGCATACATCAATTCATCGCGGTGAAATGAAGTGGATTGAGATGCCACTGGTGGCATAGCAACTAGGGGGCGAAAGATGAGATACTTACCTCTCACATGGGCATAGAAGGCCTAACCAGTGCTTACTTTGCGTTGATGCTTAGTTGTATCACCGATTTTTGTAACACTGCTTTCAAACAGAGTAAAATACATCAGGAAAACTTACTGCATTTCGCGCTGTTCACAAACGAGCACGCAGCCTACCGTTTACTTTTATTTTAGCAATAGAAACAGTAATACATCGCTTTCCGTCTTTCAATTTCAAGAAGGATGAATCCTGCAGGTGCGTTTTAACGCCATTAGCGAAGCCCAATGACTCGTTCAAAATTGACAGCAGACCCACGTCTCGAATGCGATTAGCAATCGCCCACTCTTTTGGGAGGAACTTCCCATACCTCACGCCATCGTGGCTATGACACATCATTGGTGTGAGTTTCACTCTTGAAGCTCCTTCGTAGGCTCTTCCAGATGTTCCACTCTTGTGGATGAAATGATTTTTTCACTCCAACGCCGGGTAAATGCAGTGGACCACATCCAGACTGATTGTCTCTACAATGCGCCAAACATTGACTTGTTGATATTCCCACGAACATCACCAAATTCATTCCAAAATGCTTTCGATTTCACTCGGTATCAGAGGAAACAAACAGACATTTGCCGGGAGCCTGGTTAGAATGAAATGTCTCCATTTAGAACAATAATACAATGATAAGAGAAAGAAATTTGCAATTTTGCAAATTACCGAATATTTAGCTAATGGAACGTCATTCTATGCCTTTGGCATTCCTTAAAATACAAGTACAAACTTAACCATTAATCAGTTGGGAATCAGTTATTCTGGATCTAGTGGATATCCGTGATACAATGGCAAGAGGAGTAAAAATAATTCCACTATGCGAGGCTATTGAACGAAGTCGAAAATGCTGCATGAGTGACTATATGCAAGCATTCATGCCCTTTCCCTTCCCGTTCTAGACTGCTAACATTGAATTGCGTAATTACAACTCACCTGCTAGAAAAGTAATTTGCAAAGTTGCATCTTCGATAATCTGGAGTGTAGCAACGCATGTCGACGAGAGGTCATGAACTGGCCCCAAACAGTCGCCTGCATGACGTGTCCCTTTGTATCGGTTTGTGGAGAAACCTGTGTTAAAGGAAAATGTGTGAGGTTAATACCTCCATTCGTGTTTAGCGTCGTTTGGGTACCAACGATGTGACACCGGGGGTAGTAGGGCTAAAATGTCTAACCCGACCAAAATTTTCCATGCGTGCGGCGAGGCCTCCAATTACCAGGTTGGAGAGACTACCCAGGATGTAACGCATCCACCAGTGCATTAATTTAACGGGCATATTTGGCAACCTCGCAGCACCATACTTTACTCAAACGATGGTTGGCATTGCAAAAGCACTCCTTTATTACAGAGGGGAAGATCTCGGTGTCACTGTGTTGTCCTGATTCAATGTATTTGCCAAGCGCAGTTAAACCACGACCAAAAGAGATCTAGTGAATGTTGGGGAATCTAAGTGCGATTTCCACTCGTTGGGTGCCCCATGGGTATCTCTATAACCTATCATATTCTATTGTACGCAGATGATTACAATTAATACAATTTCTTTACCTTTTCATTTACTACATTTGGTTCATCCAAAGCAGACGTGGCCTCCTTCGTGCAGGAGATTAAAATGTTGAAATTCATCGGCAAACACGAAAACGTAATTCATCTCTTCGCCACCAGCAACCACGATGGTAGTTTGGATCTGTTTTGCTTCATCAAGTGACTCAGTGTACTAAGCGGTCGGTTACATCCGCTAATTCTCGGTGTCATTTGTAGGCAATAGCAATTGTTTATCTTATGGTTGTCCTACGATTGAGTCGACAATCGGCCATATTATGATAATGGCTAACACCTTTTAGGCCTTATAAGAATAGGCTTGTAATTTGCATTAACTTAAGATAAAACCATTCTGGTATAATTCTTTTTAGTTATAGTATCGTTAAGGAGCCGAAATGCATAGCCGTTTTATCCCTAGGCCATTCGGCGATGATAGTGGAGTGCGCTGCCGAAGTAGTCCGGTTGACTACCTTCGATAAAATCGCCCTTGGCTCGCAATCCAACCACGCTTCAAGGTGGAGTCGGTCTCCCCTGTGCTTCGCTTGTCAAGTTGCCAATGGCATGGTCTACCTTGCCTCCATGGCCGCCTCTTTTAGTGTTTGCCCTATTATTGCTAGGCGGGGGTAGACTATACATGCCTTAGAACGGCGTAGGAACAGAACTGTTAAGAGCTTCACCTTAAATTCTTCTGCGTTCCATCCCGGTGATTGTTCTGCCCTTTTTCCGTTTGCTTTGCATGCCAGTAGTGCAGATTGCTCTATCTAGATTAGTTTCTGATTGATCCTTCTACTATGCCTTCATGCAACTACTTTTTGGCTTTGATTTATATTTAGAATTTTGTGTTAGCCTTAAGACCATCATCGAATAAAACGAGCCAACGGAGGAGGTTCTGTGCACCTGACTCGTTTGAACCCGTTGGGTTTGTAATGGGTAGTAAATCCAGTTGCTAAAATTCAAGGATCCAAGCTTTGATGCCTTGTAAAGTAGTAAAAATGGGCTAATTTTTTTGCTTTGTCTTAAGTGCCACTAATCGTGCGTCAACGGGATCGGTTATATTTTAGCTGACATTCAAATATCGTCTAAGAACGTCTGGATAGCCACACCCTTTTCCACACCTGAGCTGAAACGATGATCGGGCGGACAGTAAGGATGAAGGCAGCAGACATCCACGTGCCTACAACCATCTCAAAAGACACGCAAAGTGACCATATTAAAAATGCATTATGGGTGATTCCCGCTTCTGCATAAATAGACTAAACGATTGATGAAAAAGTCATATACTCACACTCTACATCCTCGTCCTCCTCCTCCTCCTCCTTCTTACTTGTTCTAGATTCCATTCAACAGTTGCAAGATTTCCTCCAGCACAATCGTTTCCAAGTATATGGCAGCTTAACATACGTAGCATTGCCTTTATAAACACTCCAAATTGAGTCTTACAACTGCTTTACTAATTCTCTAAATATTCTGCATGTTTTTGGCAATTTTCAGAGAGGTCGATAGTTCGAAAGTGAGTGGTCTAGGATACTCTCATGCTTCAGCAGCCAGCCACTGCCTCGCATTCTCTCCTCGTAGAGTGCTACAACGTTCAAAGTCGTGCAGTTATAGTAGATGTTGCAACTCACTACCTTCGTCTATCCATCTGCCGACATCCACGTCGATTTGTTCTTCTATCTACTCACCCCTAAATCAAGCCAGAAACTTGGAACTACAGAATAATTAGGGACTGACGAGTAGAGAGAAAAGTACGACTAGTCATGTATTGTACGGATTTATGTGCCTTTTATCACCCACTCCTTTACTTGCATTCATTCCGCTTTGTACTGGGCTATTATAGACACATTTTCCGCAACTTCTGGGGACATTCAATTCATTAGTTCGTTTATTCCAAAAGGTAACTATAAGTGAAAGCTTTAACTCTAGGCGACTATTAGCTGATAAGACGCTGGGTTGGAAGATCGCGGGCAATGGATTCGCAGGAAACACAACACTGACAGACAAGCTGGCTTGAAGCAATTGCCTCTAAGAGTCGCAAGGACAAGTTATGCAAACAACATGCGGAGAACACCAAACTACTAGACAGGAGCTATAACCTTGAGTAGTATAGTGACTTTAACGCGTGTTTCCCCCTGTAGTGGACAAAGTGCGACACCAGGTAGTTTGAAATGATCATTTTTGACAAATTCGCTGTGATAATGGCCGATCCACCGTGGGACCTTCATATGAAACTGCCACATGGCGCAATGTCGGACGATGAGATGCGGGAAACGGACACTCCCTGTCTCCAAGACGACGAGTACACATTTCTCTGGGTCACTGGACGGTACTTAATGCAGGAAGTTGGTTGACTAAGCCAAAGCTGAGTGCAATGGAATAATGATTGGAGCCGGTTGGGTCCTGATGAAATGTTTTAACGTCTGCGTAGAGGCATTAAATGAACCTTCCTGTCTGTGCTTTGGGAACATTATTGACAATCCTGCTATATCGTTACTTTGCAATCTACTCAACATCCCGTTCTGGACCTCTCATTGAACTGGAGGGATATTCAGTACTTAAATTAGATATTTAGCTGACATAATTTGCCTAGTTGCATCCACTCCAAACAATAACTTTCTGGATGATTGTGGGCTGTTAAATAGGTTAGTCATTAAGTATGACCCCCTGAAAGGATCGTCAACTAATAGCAGATTGCTGACCAGTTCCTGTTGAATATATTTGCTTGTCATGCGGCTTATTGGCTGCTTCAAAAGGCCTTATGGTAGGCATCGTTGTTTATCTCTTCACGTCCGTTTTTAGTCTTATCGTGACGCCAAATCGTGGCTTTTTCCCTAAATCTGCCTGGTTCTAGTATTCTGGAGCAACGTTTGACAATTCATAGACAAAAAACATTCTACCTTAAAATAAGTGCTTTCAAATTAGTTTTAACTGGTTAGATGACCTTGCTGTATGTTTTCTGCAGTATTAGTGATCTGGTTACAGTAGTGCCAACAGTAGTGCCTGTGATTGTTATGGATGATTTAATCCCTACGTGGTTTTCTACTTTTTCCCATACGCCTACTGACTGCAGCGCCATGAAAACGGGCGGGGATGAAAGTAGGGGTTTACTACCTGGACATGTGTGTAGTGCTATTTTGTGAACTCCTATTGCAAAAACACCAAACTTTGGTAGACCAACCCTAAATTAGGGTTGATTTTCCAATAAAAATGCAACATCTATGTTTTTGTGTGCACCCTCACATAGGAAAGGCTGCTGATGGTTATCTGAGTAACAAAAAGATGCACTAGCGAGACATTAGATCCAGGCTCACTGGCAGGTACCGAAAGCCACTCTGCCCTTTCCGGTGCGTGAATTAATGTGGTTCAAGTGGGTTGCTAATATCTCCGCTCTAACCCGTTGGTCACTGGTCGGTTGTCAACCAATCACAGCAAAAGGCAAGACACTTAAAAATGGCCACTTTTCACCACCAACATGATCTGTTTTAGTTGAATGGTCAACGAAACCACAGCAAGCAAAGGTGCAACTAAGGTAGAGGCTTTGATGTTTTTCATGGGATATCCTCTCATCATGGTGCTAAGTCACCTGTGGACAATGGGATAAAAAAATTTCTGAATGCAAGAGTAAGCGACTGCTTTGTCAAGCAAATCTTTTAAGCAGCACATGAAAACTTGAGGTCTCAAGTAGGGGTTAGCTGCAGATGGGATTGTTTGATCAAAATCCCCCCTCTCCCCCCCCCCCCAAAATCACATCTTTTACTACTTTGGTGATTTTAACGCCCGATGGGTGTGCTAGACATCAGCATTCACTTTGCCTGAAAATCTGCTCCACGAAACCACGTCTTTGCACTCATCATTTTCGCATATTCCCTTACACACTGTGGAACTGATGTTAAAACTGGAGTTGTAGTTTTGATCTAACCAGTAGGAAAAAGATGGTAGCGAAACCTTTTGGTCAAAATCCCTCACGATATGGAGTTTTTGATACCACAGAGAATGTTACTGTCATAATATGCCTCAGATAGTGGGACCAGTACCAAAGTCTAGTACGAAGGTGCGTCCAGACCTCTTCCTATGCCCCTTTTTGGGACAGTCCGTTTGGTAGCCACCATGTCCAAGAGCACGAATTTTGGAACCCTGACAAGCATAGTTCGACTTAACGCTAGCTGCAATCAATTTACTCCTTTGTAGCTCATCACACTCCCATTTTTATGACTTTCGTAGATGTACCTCTTAAGACATTAGTTGGTTGGTGACATGCACCAATAAATGTTAACAAGGATATTTCTTCTCATCGAAACTCATTCACAATGCAACAGTGCCTCTAAACCTCCTTTGGTTAGAAAAGCGCTTGGAGTAATTCAATTTGTGCGTTGCTGTAGGCAATGTCGAAATCAAAAAGTACTTGCGCATGCATTAAAAGAACGCCTTATAATTCGCTCTCATTTGCTATTGCTATATATCATTGGAGTGGAATTATGTTTTACTCTATGCGTGACGAAATTAAATTGTCGTGAGAGAAGTGCAGTCACAACATTTATTTGAACATCAGTGATGCTACACTCGCCTTGGGGCTGGGCGAAGATAAAACGCTGCTGCAAAACGACTGCAAGCAGTTTGCATCCTAAAGATATGGTCATCATTGCATGACCGCCAATAATTCTCCTCTCGCTTCCTCTCCAGGCATGGGATGACGTGACATCACCCCAGACGTAGTTTGAGCCCCAGTCAAAAGTAGCGAATTTTCGCAAGTTATGTTCACGGTAATGCTAAGCGTCCCCAAATCAGTCCTGCAACCATTCCTTTTTAGAACAAACATCACTTCACTCTTTTTTTAATTTAAGAGAAGCTTAAATTCAATCTCCGTGTGCAAAGAATTTTGTGTCACTTTCTTGTCTTTTTTAGGTAGTAAACATTACGTCCTCTGCACTACAAAACTCAGAAAGCGTTAAAAAGAAAACGCAAATGAATATTTCATCAGTGCTGTTTGGTGAGACATGGTAAAAAAATAAATCATCAATCTACTCTCACTTACTCTGGCTGATTAAATGTCGATAACAAAAAAGGACGCAATTGCCTTTAAAGGAACGAATATGTTCTTAAAACAAGCTTTTAGGATAAGGGTTTGAGCCAAAATAGTTGTTTGCCTACTTTACAGATTCGGTACGTCTTTACACAAAGTTTGATATAACAAGGGCTTCCACTGTCGAAATTATTCGCTCTTCACCAGATTTAGCCAAATGATTAACTTCTGAGGCATGAGTATTTTAAAAGTAGCCTAACTGTCCAAACGCGCATCCTAGCATAGGTCAAGCTCAAGTGCCACAAAACTATTCATATCGAAGTATTTACCAATTCGATCAACTGATTTGCACCTAAATGCTACCTGGTCATTGCAGCTAGTAAATGCGCACAAATTGTGCGCAACGTATTCGGACTTTTAATTCAAGGAGCGCACACTTCTTACTAGTTGGTTGGGCCAAAATGAGAAGCAGCACGGCTCCCTAAATTAGTCAAACATTCGCCATGAACCCAAACATCTTGTGAATCAGCCAGGAGCGTGTTGCTGCGGTCGAGAGCCCGGCTATAATTATGTCTCAATAATTACTTTATTAACTAAACATTAATAGGCAATTTTCGTTAGGCATTATGCTTCAAACTTACGCTGCACCAACGGCCAATTTTTTAGGAATTTGCAAAACTGTTTGCTGAAATCTAACACAAACCTCCGTTGGAGTATGCACAATTAACGGGCTTCGGTAGGCATTTGTCTATGTACTGCGTCTTTTTAAATAAATAACTGGGGACATTTTTACTTAATGGCTTTTGAACTAATTATTCTGGATAGATTCAAATTACGAGGATTAACGGCAAAATATAATTTAACGAAAGTGATTTCCGGCTACTACCTATTTTGCATCCAAATTAATGAAGATTCAAACAGTTAAACATCACCTGCCCACTCAGGGCGTGTTTGTACTGAGCTGTGGTGATGTGGGGACATGAATTGTTTACTTCGTGGAAAGAGAAAGGATGCTTTGTGAACGCATAAAATTGGCCTCTAAATTGCAAGTGGGAAATATCTAGCTCCCCATATCCGTAAATCACTGCCTCTCTTGATGCCTAAAAACCATTTGTCTACCTAATTAATACTCTAGATCAATTATGAAAGCTGCCGATATGAAGACCTTAGCAAAAAGATCTAGTATTGCAAAACGACCAAATTCGTCTGTAAGAATGTGATATCTAGCCGAGTATCTCCTTTGGGAATAAAAGAAGAAGGGAAAGTATTCTTCACGCCACAGACAGATTGTGCACCAATATCAGACCAAAACTGCGATTAAAGCAGATAATTGGGTTTTTTTGACAATAATAAGGGAAGTGACATTTTGGGCTGCACTTGATAATGGCTAGCATGCACACTGGGATTGCAACACTATATGCGGTGTTTAGCAATGCAAATGCAGTCAATAGGGTGTAATTAACAAAGATGATTCAAAACCAGCGCACGGCTTTTTGCCCTGGTTGCCCAGCAGCTAGGAGCATGTTGTCATCAACAGCTTGAGACAAACTATGTTTGTTAACTTCAACACCTGGAGCACCAGCGAACTTTCGCCTTTTCTTCAAAAGTAAAAGTGGGCAAATTTGAGTAAATGAATTTAACCACGGGGCAATTTTCACAGGATAACTGGACTATGTTACAAAAATGTGAATATCTATAAGTGGTAGTACGTAGTGGCCACCATATGCTTCCACACTCCTGAAACGTGGCATTCTATAACAAAAAACGTGATGGATTTATAAAATAAAGGAAGTTATGTCTCCCAAAGCGTCGTAATCTTCAACACAGTATTTAGTCCGGCTGATAAGTTGATGATAAGCCCGTCATTAACAAGAAGAATGACGGCGCATCGTAAAGAGGCCAATCAAATTTTGGCCTCGACAAATGCGTTGGCACTGCTGCTATTACACAAATTAGCTTGCACAGGGCCCTCTGGAATGTGTCAATGCATTCGGCAACGTGCATTCTTGCCTCACCGCTTTCAAACTATGCTCCAGACGAAAGGCGATTCCAACTATTTAGGTACGTTTCTATCTAAATAGCGTATGCAGCCTCCCAGTTATTGTGCAACACGATATACAAGCCTAACCACCATCAGGCACAGTTTGAGCTTGCATGGATTACGATTCATAAATATGTTGAAGAAAGGGAATTGCAGATATGTGCGGGACAAATAGAAAACAGAAATTCTAATCTTAGTGGAAAGCACAGTGACATTTCTGGCGACATTGCACCGAATGTTCCCTTATTTACTACCCAGTGTGTAGATTGATTGCGGCTTGGTTCCGCATTTTCCTCCGTTTTGACATTGTTCCCACTAATCAAACAATAGCTATTTGTGACAAAGCTAATGGATGAAATTTCGGTCGCCAATTATTCACAGTTTCACTGTTTACTATTCACGCGTCTAAGGATAGCTAGTCGTGGGGAAGTCAATGCATCGCACGGCAGCTACTATATTTCGGTGGTTTTGAAGTTTACTCATTGCCAGTCGAATAAAAGCTGACCAATGGAAGCATGGTTAAGGTGTCTATATAGGACAGGGGACAGGACGCTGTGCCTCAACAGCGGCCAGTGATCAAAGTTGTTAAAACTACATTTCTTTCCTTTATTACTCTCCCTATTTTTACGCATCCTTGCATATTATCTTTCCCTGCAGCACGTGGCTATCATGAACATTTTAAGGAATGCAGCACTTACATAGATATCTGTTCATAGCTTCAAGGGCAGAATGTGCTGCTCTCTATATCCAAAATGCAAATACGGCATTTGGTGAAAATTCGGTGTAACGGCTAGCATTGTTTGATTTGCCTTCCGCAGACAAGTGAAATTTATCCTAACTGTGTGAAATGGAAGAGGAGACATCGAGAGCGCGAAACTTCACTCCAGTTCATGAAGAAGCTGACTATGCCGTGCTAATGCACGATGACCGATGGAAACGTGTAAAATCTGACGAGGGATCAGAAGTGAACGAAGGTGCGCCCAAAGCAGAGGAGGGCAAATCAACGGTGACGGATTCAGCTCCTTCAACACATTCCGATTCTCATGCATGTGCCGACTCCTAACATTCCAAATGCATTTCCCTTGCATTCTTTCCCTGTGAATGGTCCTTTTATTAGCAAATCTGCAAGCTTTAAAAGCATCACTCATAGCGTTTTGCATTTGTTGGATGAGTACGGAGTGCATACCAAGGGTTGTTTCTTGGCTCTGCTTTGCAGTTCCGACATCTTTGCATGTGCTTGACTAAATTAACTGCAAATTGCCCACTTCCTCACACACCTGAATGCACACCTATTACTGGTTTTGCACGCATTGATGGCAGTTCCTGGTTTGCTTTATCTGCTCAGTTGAGGCGTCTGCCTAGCATTTGCCAGAGGCGTTTCATTGCTGCCTCAAATTTGATGCTTTTACCAATTGAGTTTTGCGTTGGCACTTAAAGCGCAATCAGAGAGGCTACACACTCCACTTGTGTGCTACTACCAATTCATCAGTGGAAATGCCTATACCATTGGGCCGGTTTTGGTTAAAGTTAGTAGTGCAACGCATGCTCAATGGCACTTTTTGCGGAAGAAACCTCACCGTGGTCATTCGCACAGAGGGGTGCTACCGCCATTTCTCGCCTCTCTATGTGCCTGAACATGAATCCGACTGAATGTTTTACGCTCATAAGTCTAAGTGAGCGGTCAGTAATTACTACGATTTTGCAGCATTTTACAGCAGAAGGAAAACATGCGTCATTGCAATCACCCCTTGATACAATAAATTATGCTAAAATTGGACAACTAATTATAACTGCTTCACTATTAGCACAATTTCAAAAGTATTTTCCAGCCTAATGAAACTGCAGCCACAGTGTGCCTATTTCCTGCAAATATAGGCTTTTGAGTTTGTTTGAATAGTGTGCGTTGAATCCTAGTCGTGAAATACGCGTTAAAACCCTTTAAGCAGCTCTTTTATAAAAGTTCACTTATTTTGTTGTCTTAGCCAGTGTGTTTCAAATGAAAGCTACTGACAAGTTTTCTCAAAGTGGGAAGGTGATACACATTTTGCACGAAGGAATTAAAAATATTATTATGGGGTCCAGTAGTAAACCTGAATTTCTAACTCTTCAAAGTATATGGATGTTACAGTTGTGCAAACATTTTACCGCGTTTTTGACACCAATTGGTGGCGGATAGGTGGAAGTTAGATATCGGCCAGTGGAAGGAAAGCTGCTTTCGCTGATTCACGTGTATTTGTCAACAGTACTGCAATCAAGTAGCTCAATTTTTGGTCTTAGTAGTCCGTTGGTTATAAAAGCTCCCAAAAGGCTACATACTTTAAGGCGGTGCAAGGGATTAGCTGTAGAGACATTAACTGGTGGGACTTAAATGCAGTAGAGTTGAGAAATCCAAGAGCTATGAGAGGGTGAAGGTGTGATTCTCGTCAAGCTGTAACGTAAATGCTTGATAGCAAGGTGGTAGGTGTTTGCTCTTTACCGTCTGCGAGTTGATCGCGGCTAGTGTATTCATGGGCTGAGATGAGGGGATGGGGTTGCCACATGCTTTTGCTACTGCAGCCTACCCTTCTGTGGCACTCGATTGCTGATGTAAAACAAGTTAAGCTAGATGCCTGTGGTGGAAGGAGGAGGCAAAGACTTGTCCTTTAGTACATTTATCCATCTCGATAATGCTTCTCTTGTGATGTATTACTTTGTCTTTGATAGGTGGCAATAGATTTAATTCAGTGTGTAGTATTGACTTTTGTCGTTTGCTCATTGTCTTTGAGGGAGTGTGAAGAGCAAATTTTATGAGCTGCTTCTGAGTCAACAACATGAATTGTGTTGAGGGTAATAGTATGTGAGTACACCTGGGTGCATTAAAAAAGGAGTGTTTTTTGAGTTATTACATGACATCAAGGCTTATTGCGAAGGGACGGGATGGCGAATAACTTTGGCCTTTCCTTCGGTTGCATTGTAACCCTTCAATCACTCCTCGTCTGCCGCCCTTGCCCTTCTCAATACCAATTGTACAACACTACCGCTTCTATGTTCTCACATCTTCATGCATGTGCGTATATATTTGGTCCGTGTGCAGCTCTAAGACACCCACTTGCATTAATGCCACAAATTATGAAGTAGCGCAGTTAAAGCGACCTTCGGGTTGGCAGTCATGGTCAGCTCAGAGCTCATAGGCATCAAGAACACTTAAGTGCCTTGACTCAACCCAATAGGGCTCAGAAAGCATTAGCGCTAGTCAGGTTTCCTCTGCACCCATTCGGCCCTGGCGACACTTTCATTTACTCACATTCAATCACCATCAACCCCCCTAAAGGGAAATACCGCATCGCCTCAAACCTCACCTGACGCCTTCCAGTGAGAGCACAAAAGGCACTAAAACTACCTAAACCAGCAAAAAGCCTGCTTTTCGCTCTTCGTCATTGACCCAACCACCACAACCACTACCGTCGGCATAACCATCCCCACATGCATTATTAAGCCCACCTCCTCCCCTCTCCCATCCCCTCTGCTAGACTTAGACTTGTACCACTGACATCACCACTTATTACTGGTGGTGCATTTGTCTTGGCGAAGTACACAGCCAACTGGTAGATTCACTGCACGTTTTTAAGCGCAGCTGATCCAATAACTTTCTTGCGATCCAAACACAGTGCCAAACATCAGATTCGGAAGAACCACTTGTAACCCGGCTTTTAGGATTACAGCAATAAAGCCACGAGCGTGCTTACATCTACTGAATAAAACGAGCTGGAGTACGTTTCTAGATTGCGAACACAAAAAACAGCTTTAGAGATATAGGACAAAATTGTGAGTGGAGGAATGCAGACTCGACCAGTGCACACGTCTACACTTTCAGTTCTCAGCTTTCTAAAAAGCCGTTTCTCCTGATATCCTTCTTGCTTCCTCTCCATTTTACCATTTTGCACCCCTCTACAGCTCTAGTTTTATATATATCCACCCTACACTCCTCCTCCCTAGTTCTCAGCCTCTGTACCAGTCCAGGTAACCTTCAGTTTTTTGACTCACTACCACTCGCTTCACTGTCAGTCTCCTTCCCTGTCTGCCTACCCTACCTCCACCTTTTTTCTCTAGCTTACTGCTTCCATTAATCGCCTCCACGATCAAGACCATAAGCCCCTTCCCCATAGTCAGCCATTTACGGATGATTGGTTGCCAAAGAAACGCTGCACTTGCGATTTGGAAAGGACAACTTGTAAAAAGCCCCTCCTCATACCACTTCGGAGGAAAGGGCGCCACCCACGGATTGTCAGAAAAGCTCGCCTCTAAAACCTGGGAGAGGGCTTAGTGTAGAGAGCGTAGACTAATACAAGTCAGTTGAATATCTTGGGCTTCTTTACTCCGCGTACCTAGAAGACTGCCAAAGCTGTATCAATATGGTAGTCAGTTGCGCATGTTCTATCACCCACAGCCATACCTATACATGCTTATTAGTACCTTACCCTATTTACTCGTTACAAGCAAACGTTCCCAATTCCACAGGTTCATCTGGATGCCAAGCCATTGGGCTCTTTTGCGAGTCCAAGCAACGATTGCTGCTAGCCATAACAGAGTCCGTGGAACACGTAACCAATTTCTAATATGATGTAGTTTTTACGGCAGCTTGCGATCGTGGTGCAGGAAATTTTATTACAACATTTGCTACAGAATAACATTTACATGCTCACAATAAATGGGAAAGAAAGGAAAGACAAGTCCAAAGTAAGGATTCCCGAAAGAAGTTCAAGGCAGAACAAGTGTCAGGGTGGCAGTAACAAAATAATTATGCATAGAAAAGTGCAATGTACATATATGCAAGAACAACGGAATCACATTCAGAAAATTTTATACTTACACTTTTTGACAAAAGTTGTGCAATCATTATCCATCTTCAATAGCTTTGGCTCAAAGACTACGTCCGTAAATAATTTGCATTTGCCCTTAAGTAATAGCAGAATAACGCGCATTGTAATGTAAAAGATGAAAGCGTAGAAAGTATAATAAAGAGGTTAAGGAAATGGTAACCGAGGAATGTCATGATGGATTCATGCCTGACTTTGTAGCCCAGAAAGTCGGCATTGCAAACAAAATATAACCATCCTTACTCGAATAGCCCGTCATCATTTACATTAATGAACTTGCTTTTTAAACGTTGTCAGTGTGAATAAACAGGCTATCAAGGCTGCTTGATCAAAAGCTAGGTTTAATTTGCATGTTTTGTCTTTGACGAATATTGCTAGGTTAAGAAAAGTCAGTCAGTCAATTATTAATTGGGAACATGCAAAAGATTAATTTGCTGCAGAGGCGGTTTGTCCAATAAGATAGAAAATGGCAACTGTTTCTTGCATCTCAGGCACCTTTTTAAGTATTAAATGCCGGCTCTGTTAGAATAAAATGAAAAAGACCATTCAGTTGATTACTTGAATAATATCTAGTTGAATGATGTCCTTTTGCGTTTTAACAATTTTTTATCTCACTAAAGGCCTACTTCGACAAAGTTATTTTAGAGAATATCATGTTTCCTCTATTATTTGCCTAGACCCTTACTCTTTTCAACGCATTTGTCAGTTTCATTTATGCAATTGCACCAAACAGGTTAGGTTCTGTAAGGGTGCATGAGACATATATTAAACATAGACTCACGCGCACGTACATTTTCATTTTCCATTGATACTCGCACACTTCTTGCTAGAATACTTACTTTGAAGGCGCTTGCACTTGTAGTTTAGAAGGAATTTAGGACCTAACATCAACAACTGAGCCGCAGGCAACAAATTTAGCGCACTTTATTATGTAAAGTTAATGACTAAAATTGCTGACCGCAATTAGGTAAGTTTAAATTTATTTAGAATTGACTAGGTCGATGTTTACTTTAAACCAGCTTTGTTGTTAAATACAAAAAAGCCTCCTAGTTAAGGCAATGCACGAATATGCCTCTCTGATTAAAATAGAAAGCCCGCTCCATACATTCCTGAATATTAAGACCCAAGAATAGACCAAATGCTATTTTGTTTGTTTCAAACTCATAATGATACTAAATAATCGGTCCAACTTACATCACTTTCAAAATGGACAGCAATACAGCACGTCGATATTTGGCAAAGGTGAATGCATGAATTCAGTGATAATGCGAGTACTAACGACTGCACTTGAATATCGTACAATGTATTGTTCAGGACTATGAACTCAGCGATGGCGTGAGCAATTAAAATAATAATAATCAAACCGACCACTGTCTGCCTCATTTTTCAAATAAAACTTGCTTCTTGCGTATAACATAGTGGGGTTCTTTTGATTGGCCGAATGACTTTTCACGTAACCGGTCATCCAATCGTCGTAATTTGCTTATGACTCGTACTTTGATGCCTCCGGCCGAAGTATAAGCCTTCTGGGAAAGCAATGCTAATATATTGTCTTAATTATCCTAAATAGCTTACTTGGAAATGCTCAGTTTTATGACATGCGATTGCGTTAGTATGTATCTGCCCGGAATGTCCACCATAGTAGTCTGGGTATAATGTTACCTTAGAGCATTGGCAGCTTTACTTCAAAACGGTAAATGCACAGTAGTGGGAAGACCGCAGCGTGACTTAGACGAAAATTTGCATAGGCAAGTGACCCATCAAAGAGACACCTCAAGAAGTATGCAGGTGACTTAGGAAGTGGTTCAATTATTTTCAAATTTTCTTTTGCTAAATTGCGAAGTTGCAATAGCCAAGACACGAAATGCCACTTCGCCAAAACCGAGAGTTTAACAAACAACCGATGCCTCTATAAGTAAATGTTTAAAAAATGCCAGAAAATGAGGGTAATAATAACAGAAATTATAACATTTGAGTCGCAATAGCAGTGACCTTCTAGACTGCCCTTCAACACGCCTATTAGTGTGCGGGCTGCACAATCTACACAACTCAATGTGAAGTGGCGCAATGTATTGTGAGGAGAGTACCGCCTTCCTTATTTCTCACCCTATGTTTGTGTGCATCTTAAAAACATTGGAGTAAAGGGGTGCATTGTGAATGACGCGGTATGCAGGAGCAGTCTTTTTGTTACAAACGCGACGTGATTGCATTTGTTTTCCTTGAGAACTTGACTGCACCGACTATAAGGACAATACTTTGGAATGCTTTCTTGATGAATGCTACTTTTGTTCCAATTCCTGCCTCAATATTTCGAATACGACAGTCCATCGTGCTGATAAAGTTACGTTCAGGAAAAATAAAAATGCTTTTTAGAAAAGTTGGTTGCCATCGTTTCGCGCCTTAAAATATGCACAATTGTTTGGACCTAGCAGTTTGTCTTAACTAATTTTTCTCAAAAACTAGCATGCATCAAGCAGAACAATTGCCTGAGAGACCTGCTAGCTTTGATTGTTAATGGCAATTAATTCTAGGGACAAATAAATATCTTGTGCTTTGTATTATGCAAACCACTTCCACTGGCATATCACGTTATCAATCCCGATCACTGAAGAATATCACGCTCTATTTACTCCACTTTGATTGGTCAAGGCAGATTGGATTTAATCTGACGATCACAGAGGTACTATGGATTCCCTAGGGGAGAAAAATTCAAGTTCTTCCCTAAAAAGTCTTCCATCACTTTAAGGGCAACTTTCCTAGAACGCATAATGCCTTCACTCAAAGCACTTACGCTAGCTGTCGAACGAATAAATTGAAACATTTTATTCTTCGCAATCTGGTCTTAACCTTGCAGCTCAAAATGCTATGAATTGCTCAAAAAGGCGGTACTAAAAGTTTGTTAAATCTGAGATACTTTTCCACTATTTTTGACTTGGTATGTGCCCACTCCACGTTTGTTGTAAGTAGTGCATTACCTCCACTTCTGCCCATTTGTACATTGTTACCATCTTCTGTTCAGCCTTCTTAAAAGGTCATTTGAAGAATGCCGAAATGAGGAATAACATCTGTTCCTGTGTATATATGGATGCACATTCATTTAATGTCTTATAGAAAGCTAGCCTCTTTAACAGGTAGGGTCTCATATCTATCAGTGGAGCTACCTACAAATGCTAGTCGAACCCAAGTCTACTGATCTAATGAGAACGCAGGAATTTGCCCACCTAGAAGCATCACTTAAATAACGGTGTAAGAGGTGATCCACCCCCATTTTACTCCAAAAGCAGCATTTGAGGAGCTATGCGCATCCTCTTAACTGGATAAATCACTACACCACCGACTGGATAATAAACGATCCTCTCTTGCATCAGAGCAACCTTATTGCTTGTGATGCATAAATGAGGTCATAAGATTAAAATAAAGTATGAACCACGCTTTCTAGCATTTATGAGCCTGAAAACGCATTCAGGATTAACTCGCCCCTACTATCAGTGCTTCGCTAAATTAATCAGCACTCCTGAAACTCCTAGTTTGGCAAATCATATTGGCTTCTTGAAACTCAGAAAGGATTAATGAATTGCACCAAAGCCAGGTTTCTCCTTCGCAGGACTCGAACCTTTTAATCAATCATCGGGGTTGGTATGCATTCGTTCTTTCTCCTCTTACATTAGCAGCGGCATCTTCTGGTTGACTAAACCAAAGTAAAATAAGTCCTACGAAGCGCTATCTACCAAGCATGCCTTCACATTTGATTAGTCCACTAACAGATAATTCGCATTTTCGAGTTTATTAATGCCCATGAGGCCCAAACGAGGCGCAGTGGATTGCATCACACCACTGCTGGATGGTTCGCTAAGTTGCTCAATATATTTATCACACTCGTACATAAAAGCCTGCGATCAACTTTTTCTCCTCTCAGTTCTATGGTTTTGTGAAGTAACTATTGAAGAGCCTTAGTCATTGCCTCTAATTCGGTCGGAGCAGTTTAAATGCCCTCAAGTGGTGAAACCATTGGGTCAACAGGCAAATTTGCCCGTAAATGAAAAGATGGCAATGGACAAGTATAAACGGCTGGAAACGCTAGGATCGGCAAATGCCATCCGACAGTGAAAAAACAACACCTTGGCTAAACAAGCGTACTCTGCCTCGGCATTTGGGGATTCAAGCAAACCCATTTTGGAAACTATCAGCCCAGCGAACCACAATAATCGCTACTTAAATGTGCGTGTTATTGTATACGTTCAAAAAAATTGAACTTTATAACTCTTTAAGGTTGGCTGAATACCTACGCACATAAACACAGACCGCAAACAGAGTTTACTAGCCACACCAGTACAGATGTCATAATCTTCATATACCTCGCCAAAGTCTTCTGTGGTTTATTAAGTGCAAAAAAACGCCGTTCTAAAAACGACAATGGTCGTAGTAAAATAGTGCTAAGTCATGCAAAGATCGGATTGTAATGTCGTGCAGAACCAATTGAAGGATGGAAAGGTTCATTTTTCAGAAACGCCTGAAATGATGCAAGTGGGGAATTTGTATCTTTCAAAGCAGCAGTAAACCTGGATCATTTTCTTTAAAGTTAAATATCCAGTCTCCCTTGCTGACACTGTACACTCCTGAAACGCACAAATCATTTAACCATTCCTAGGATGGATCACTAGCAATTGTCCGACTTAAGGTATTCATCACCAACTCATTTGATAAGCCAGATGCTCTATATTGTGGGTTTAATTTATTTGTCATCCTTATAACTTTCCATAGCTACGGTGAATTGCCAAATGCATTTGTTAAGGATAATCAATTGACATCAGTCTACTGTCCAATTTAACACAACGCAGCGACGTACACGTTTCAAAAATATAGACAACCGTGTCTATGTTAGGGAACAATGGCCGAATTCGGCAATACCAAGGCCGACATTAACTGGATGGATAAAACATCCGCTAGCCCGACTTCATGGTTTCACGTTTGACGAAGGTCAACCGCAAATTAAACATCCGCTACTGTCTCATTAGAGTAGAACGGTGAGCGAGTTTGGAAGCAGCCATAGTTCTAACCAGTCGTCTAGTCCCTAACGCGTGTTAGTCAACCTGTTTTACAATTCAATGAGAGGACCAATGCGGCTCTACTTTCCGTGCTCTGTTCTGCGATGCACATCAAGACATTGGAGCATTTGGACTATTGTCAAGACAAATACTGTTAATGTAATATTCAAGTCGCCCACACCTGAGCTATCTGCCCAAAATTTAAAAAGAAATAGGCACAGGTTTTAAGTGAGGGTATATGTCTGCTCTTGCACACATGAAATGAGGACATTATGAGAAATATTCTAAAAGAAAACAGTCATTAATTTTGGATATCATGGCAATTTTTGCCGATCGCTCAGTGCTTGTCTAGTGTACAAATGACTTTCTACACCAATTATAGCTGCCTCTTTTGGAGGTTTCAGGTGAACTTCCGGCCCATTTTCAAGCTAGGTGATGTGAATTTGGGCATTTGGATTCAGGAATTAATGCGTATTATCATAGTCTTGAGCGAAATCATGCTCACTTCAGTGGTTTAGGGCCACCTTTCACTAAATGATTCTGTTAGTATAAGCCCGATGTAAATGTTAATGCATTTACATCCGTTCAATGGAAGTGATTGAGTGATCTTAAGGCAATTGCTCTGCCTAACAGGTCCTACTTACTTCTTTTTTCCCTTTTTTGATGGATTAGCTACGCTCATGCATGATCTTTTTGCATAACAGCACAGGAGGAGTGACCTCTGTAGTGGCATTTGCTACAACTAGATCCGTACTCACGGAAAAAGTGTATTTTAAACGTCTGGAAATAAACGTTTTTCATATTCAAGAAAGTCGCGTCAACTACTATAGCATTCGGCGTGTTACTGGGATCCAATCTTTCCAGCGAATACAATTTAGTGAATGATTGGATCAAACTCTGAGATCCGAATGAAGCGCAACGAGTTCAAATCTACTAAATCTCCTAGTGCTACCGGATATTTTCTTCCTCCTCTGCCTTTGTCAACCGTCACAACTCACTCTCTCCTCCTATCGCTGCAGTCTCTGCAGTGGTTCAGCGCAGGGCCATCTTACATGGCATTATTGTCTTTCTCCTCAACAGGGGCTGCAAACGCTTTTTCTCTCTTCTACGACATGCGCACCACCGCCTTTGACATTCCCGAGACGTTGGCTACAGTTCCATCAACGCTTCCCATCTCACGAAAAAGGGAAAAGTGTTTTACTCGTTGACTAGTGAAGGCATTACATTGGCGACAAATTTACCAATCTATTATAGCCATCAATATATCGTGTCGGTAGTGGGCAATGATTTGTCAAAAGCTAGAGCAGATTGTCCTAATAATTCTATTCCTAAATCTTCCACTTTAGTAGCAGTGCTAATAGAGAGTCCATCGCTGACTGTAGAGTTTGTGGTGAGCATTCAAAATTTGACCAGAATTAAACGAAGGGCGATTGCACTCATTCATGTGGTCCCCATGGCTAGGCTTAGTTACTATGCTTAAGTGCGTGAAGATCACTGTTGTCAGAATTTCAACACATTGGCTGCCAATCGGTCTGGCATCACTCCTACCGCACCCCTTAGGCAATCAATGTACTAGGGGGATTAAATAGCACATAAGAAGGCAATCCAAACCTCCTCACCATCATTTTACATTTAATTTATACAAATGAAATTAGTTGTGCATTTATTAGACGAATGTGCCCCTATTGAAGACAATGGTCTCATTTTGTTGTTATAGTCTTCACCACCATCCTGGCTTATATTTTAAACCCACTCACCAGAAACGACCATTAATTGAGCTGTTTTCCGTCCCTCGTTGCTAAAACACGCCTTATAAAGGAACACAAATGTAGAAATTACAAAATAAATCAGAAGGGGTGAAAACTTCGTTTCCATAGATGTTGTCTTAGGGACGCTCAAATTTACCTCGCCGTTACGACTCGCACACGACAGAAATGTCAACGGGATGTTTTGGTTCAAATTAACTTAACTTGGAAGTTCATTCCAAGGTAGGTTCTTAGAAATGCCATGAGTACAGTAATTTTGTAGAATAATGCAATGCTACCCTTTGATCGGACTGTTCGAAATTGCTCTTTTAAAGTAAGAAAACAATTGTAATCAACAGAATAGAAGCAAATGCTTATTTCCCACTTCTTAAAAGGGCGGTAGGATCATCGCTTTTATTTCGCGAGACACGATGCTTACATCATCAGTTTGGTTTAATAGGGTAAAACACAATCTTTATTACAATTCTTGATCTGCAGCTAGCAGTCAAATGTGCAGCATCGGAAAGGAAAAAGCTCTCGAAAACTTAACTAGGTAGAAGGCATGGATGCTGCAAAGAAATGAAGCCAAGTCTCAGCGCCTATCCTGATTCTAAAGCTGTCTTATTCGCAGCCATCAATCATCGTCGATCTATGCCTCACACTGTAGTGTTGCCAAGGCACCAGGATGATCGGTGATGGCGTGATAATTAGAAGACACGCCAAAGAGTCATTGTGACCGATCTAAACCACTTCCTCAAAGGGCATCATCTTCTCAAGTGTAGGAGGAGACTTAATTAAAGGGCCTTCATTTTCGTGCCAGATGCCACTCAAGGGGGCAGACAACCCGATCCTGCAGCATATGTAGATCGATTAGATATTTTAATGACCTCAGAAGACGACAAACTGTCACAATAAACGTTGCTATAGTTTCAAGCCGTCAAAGGTGCTCTCAAATGATCTGCTCATTGCGCTCCTCCAAATGTCACAGCTTGGACGAAATCATGTCATCTACATTTGTCCAGTGGTTTAAATCGCTCAAAAGATAGCTGACACAGCTGTGCTGAGCTTTCTCGACGTTGTTTCGTTGTCCTGCATTCTTCTTGACATCCAATATTATCATTACCAGCTGGAGTATCGGCTCCAATATGAAGAGTAGCTGATTGCACGTCGTCAGTCTTTCGTTTGAGGCGTCCAATTTTTTAGAGTGACGTTGCATAATTTGGCAGTTTCTAGAGTAGCAGAGGTGATATTATTCTTATTGACTGCAACAACGAAGCGGGGGGAAAGATTCTTTTCCATAAGTAAGGAAATGAGGACTTAAAAGGAATAACTTTTTGTCTTGCCTCCAGAACAGCTATATGGGTTGCGGAATTGACGACCTGCTTTTGAAGCGATTAGAGACACCTAAAGAAAAGGAAAGCTTGCATATTCTAAAAACACAATTGAGGTTTTAAGGCAGTGATCTAAATTTCTGAAAAACATGGGTAAGATGGTTTTCGCCACTCTGCGAGAAGATAAATAAAAGCCGCACCGAAATGAGCTTGCCTCCACAACAAAGCTGGAATTTATTTCTTATTTTATCAAGAATTGTTGACAGCAAACCATTCTCATCCTTCATTGAAGCCACCATCTCCTAGTCAAGTGAGCCAGAGGGATGGAGGCTCTATTACGTGGTGTGCAAAAAGCGCGGCTTCGCATTTAACCGCCCCACTAACAAATGATTCACATCCTCGAATTCCGTGCAGTGTTATGAATTATATTGCGTCATGGCTGGATCATCTGGCAAGTTCTTATGTTGTATCTTTTTGTACTTGTAACAGAAAGACTAAGTTTGGTGGCTTTTCGTCCCAATTTTGCCATTTCCCGGAATAATGACGCAGTCCAGCAGGCGCGTTCTTGTCCACAAAGCAAAAACCGGTGGCCAGTAAAAGCAATCTTTTCTAGCAACAGTGAGAAAACACTGATAATCCCTAGGGCCAGGCAGAAACAAAAGCAACATTTAGTTGAAAAAACGCACTCTGCGTCAGTGTTTGATTAAATTAGCCAAATCTGACCAACCAGGCGCAAACTTTACAGAAACTTCGAATCAAGCCAGCCCCACTGATCCATAGCCAAACGTTCATGTTAATCTCTATGTGACGCATACATGTAGATAATAAAACAAAACCACTTCCATTAATACGGACTATTCACCGTGTTGACTGACAGCACTCACACATAGTGCACCCATTTATATAAAGCACAAAATTCATTTGCAGGATATTCATCACATATGAAAGAGAACGTAGTAATTTGTCACCAAATACGCCTTTATTCTCAAAGTTTTAACTCATTTATCTCGGCTATAGCTTTCAAGTTATGTATGTTGTAAGGCAGTAAAACTGTTTTTGGAGAAGTAGTACTATTCCCCTTTTTACAGCATATTAGTTTTATTTTTGCAAGAAGTTGTAATTCAATAACTACGTTGCTAGATCTTTCCAGCTGTATTATTTATAAGCTATTATCGAATCCTGTTGTACTCAATCTACAGTTGAGTACAGCTGCAGATCTACTCAAGAAAAATTTGCTAAAAAAGGTGCTATCATTTAGTAGTGTCGTGGCATTACTATAGCATCGGAAATAACGTCTGTGTTAATACAGCGGTCAGCCTACTGTAGTTACCTCCTAAGCTTGGAAGGAAGAGCATCAAATTCCACAAGGCAGAATAATACCCATTCGTTCGAGCACATACCAAAGTGGGAGCGTACGGCTTGCACACCCACTTGAATATGGCCCAACTGCGTGTGCAAGAAAAAATCGAAACGTTTAAACTAGGTCAAGTGTAGAGGTAGTAACAAACACCAAACAAATAGCAGCAGACTTGCCAAAATTGCAAAACGATTGCATGAATGGATTGCATTTATAATGGAGCTGCTATACTAGTGCTTAGCGTGCTATTTCAATTGATAAATGCTTCTTGCAGCAAAAAATGTCATTTAAAAAACTGCATTTGCTTTTTGTCTTAAATGCATTTTTTGCATTTAAGCTAACTACATGTAATAGAATGATTTACACCCTTGTTTGAATGCGCCGATAAGCCAAATATCACTGAGGTTGGTGCGGAGTTCAAGTGTGGTGGGTTTCGTCATTTCGCCGTCGTTATCGTTGGCTATATTGCCCTCATAAATCGTTTTCTCATATGACTTGTTCATGTGTGGTGAGCGAGTGGGTGTCAAGTTTCCAGGTAGTAGTGATTTGGCTGTTATTGAATCTGGTTTAGACTGAGCACTGCTGAAGCTTGTGACAGTTTAGTGCGCAAAGGCAAATTCATCATCCATTTGGCTGTTCCTGCTTGAGATGTCGTCCTTTAGAAAGTAGGACATTGGCACTTTCGAGTCGCCACATGAAGAGCTAGGCCAGCCTCGATGCCCCACCTAGTGTGCCACTTTCTTCGTGCCGTGAAGTGAAGTACCGACAAAGCGTTGACGTAGGAGGTGTGGTATATTTGGGTGGAGGCTTGTGGAATGTATATCGCAGCATCAACATAATGTTCGGCGTCCTCTAATAATGGCAAACTTGTAGTCGAAAATCGGAGATCTTATCCCCTGGGGAGCCGTTTCCGTTTCACCTGGTGTTTGCACATGAGAAATATAGGACTCAAGAGATCTAGCAATCTTGTATTGCGACTGCCGAATTCGTCTGTATTGAGTGAGGAGAAGAATCGACTTTCATCACTACCAGGGCCCAGCTGTATTTGTGGGCGAATACAGCTGTGAGGAGCGGATAACGCGTAAGTAACCTCTTTGTCGTTGCATTTAGACAATCGCCAACGTGGATTGCCAACGGCTAATTTGCCCAGGGTGAAGGAAGTTAGGAATCTTCAACTATGGAATAACAGACCGGGCTGCCTGCTCTATCGTATCTACCAATTTTGGGAGTCGGGGGACATTGTGTCTTTGTGACATACCATGGATGCGGCTTTTCCATTTGGAAGAGCGTGACGAGGGTCCTGAAAGTCTCACTTGCATCTGCAGTACTTCTGCGGAATTGTGGGCATTTATCGGCAGTTGACTGTGATGAAGGTCGTTTGTCTCGACGATGGTGAAGACTTGAGGTAAGTACATTATGTAATCATTACCATCCGGTCTGGGATTGTTAATTTGAATGGTATTGGAGGCTATTTGGTTCAACTTCATTAGTAAAGCGATTAAGTACCACATGTTGGCTTGGGCGATGGCACTGAAGCTGTTTTGCAGTTGACCTTAAAGTGCTGTTGAGTGTTTGTATTGTTGAACGGCCTCGGGAAATGACGATATTTGTGATCTACGAGTGTGTGGTCGAATTTTTGGGATGAGTATGGCTTTGAAGTAATATTTTGGGGGCTATAGCGGCAATGTGTTGGGACGCAATGATGGCCTTTGGATTATTACCGGATGGAATGCCACTGATGTCGACTGGCGCCTGTTTCTAGGTCATTAGTGGTGTACATTATGGGCTTATTTTTTCGATCGCGCGGAGATTGGGAGATTGTACCCTCCGTGGTTGCGAGGTGGTGCGAGACGTTTGTACTGGAGATGGTGGCTGATAGAGTCAGTCTGCTTCGGAGGAGAGATGCGAAAGCACCCCCACAATCCAGACCCCTCGTTGATTGCATGTGGTTGGGGATGTAGGGCTTAGGAACTAGAAGGCTGTGCAATTGTCGCCAAACACCCATGTGACTGCTTGAAAGTGAAGCAGTTGGTGTTTTTCCCTGAATGTCTGCGAGTCGATGGTGGCGGGTACGTTGTCGGACTGAGGCAGGATGTTGGGGATGCTACATGCATGCCGTGTATGTGGTCGTGGACGCATGCAGCAGATGCTTGGCAGGCAGCCATGTCAGGGATTGAGCGTTTGGTTGAGAGTGTACTGCTGAGACCGCTGCTTGACTGCAGTTCAAATACTTCGCACACTATCAGTGTTAGAGTCGCAGCTGACCCAGAATGGTGGGTAGCGATTGTAAGTGCCGCGTCGTTGCTTCGCTGTCATCGCGTTTGTGGTGTAAGGGCAGGTTGGTACGTGTGGTACATTCGGCCACATTCGCTCACAACCATACTCAATGCTGGACTTGGAGTGGAGCGGCGGTCCCGCCAGCCAACCCACACACCACATGGCCTACCGACAAACCTGCCACAGGCTTCGGTGCTGGGCTTCTCCCTCTTCACTCGCCGTTACTGAGGGAATCCTGGTTGGTTTCTTCTCCTCCGCTTATTGATATGCTTAAGTTCAGCGGGTACCCACCACTGATCCGAGGTCAGAAAACGAGTCAAAGTAAGGCTAGGCGAGGCGGGGCGGGGCGTGACGCGCACCCCCCCATCCATCGCATTACACGTGCAACGCAGCACAACGATGCAAGCGCCTGCGGCGGGCGAGGGAAGAAAGCACGCCCCATCCACAATCCACATAACGTGTGTAACGTGCCCGCACCCACACACACATACACACCTGCCCATTTGCACACTGGGCCACGGTCCGTGGACTGCGACCGCATCACTACCCGCCAACCTACTGGCACAACTAGCGTGCACACGCATCATCACCACAGCACAGCGCAACGGCTGACCGCACTGCGGTCACTGCAGCAGCACAGCCACAAACTCCACACCACCGCATTCGACAGCGCCAGCACGCCTAGTGAGAAGCCACGCCAGTCCGCTCCGTGAGCCAGCCAACCAGCACACGCTCCACCCACCGCGCACCACGGCACGGGACAGCACAGCACTCTCCCCAGCCACCGCTCATTGCACACAGTGATGGTCTATAAGCCGACGCTCGGACAGACGTGGCCACAGGCAAGCCTATGGCCGCAA
>LN902851.1:65000-82392 GCA_000469725.3 Echinococcus multilocularis
CCTCAAGAGCAAAGCAGAGAAGAGGGATATCATGCTATCCACAGTGCAAATCGATGTCGATTCCTTGATTTGCGGTCTGGATGATGGCAAATATTCTAAAAATGGAATGGAATTTAATAGAAATCAACTCATACTGGAGGCAGGCGAACAACTGATTTTCCTCCAGCACTTGGAACGATCGAAGCAATCGCACACACTGTTCTGCGACTACTCAGCCATGTCATATTTCACATTGCTGAATGATCCTTGGTGTTATTGTGGGTGATCTCGTGGCCATGATAGAGCCGTCATCTCGACCACTATCAATTCTTCTGGAGATCACGTCGTAACGGCTCCATTTTAGCAAAGTGCACTATTTACAAAAGTCCCTTTGATGGCGCTTGATACTTCACAGCCGCCATTTCGTTGGTACGACAACAGGCGGAAAGCTATTAAACTGGCCATGGCTCTGAAGTAACTTCACGAGACATCCCATCTCATGTGAAATACCAAACGTGGCGTTGAGAAGGACTGCACAACTAGTGTCTGAGGTGCAAGAGATTCCAAGGTGGCCGTTAAATCATTCTTGAGAGTAAGTTGTGCAATTCGATATCGACTGGCTACAGGGACGTTTTGAGAGGAAGCTGAAGGAGGTTTTAGGAAGAGTAGCTGGCAGAGACGCTTGTCCAGGCAACGCGAGTGGAGAATGACCGTTTGGAAAGTATCCGCCTCCAATGTGGGATCCCATATCCAAGGCATTGAGGAATTCGCATATATTTAATACCAATTCAGGTGGAAGGTGGGTGTTTTCACTTTGTGAGCCATTCCATGCCTACATTGTGAAGAAAGTATGTGGTCGTAAGTGCTGTCAAGATGGGGTAAATATGAGGAGAAAATGAACGAATGAAAGGAGAGGAATGAAGATGAATAAATAAGAAGAACCCCACCGGAGAGAGCGTTCTGCATAGATTGTGTGACAGAGATGTCGGGGTTTGAATAGTTGTCGCCTCCAATGTGGATCTTGACTAACCTGAGGGCGACCTTCACGCGTTGGTTCTCTCCGTGTGGTCTGGTTTGCAAGTCACGCAATCACCGCTCTTGCCTAATTCGCCTTTGTCAGGCGACAAAGAATGCATAAACCAACATGGGAGCTCAAAATCCTCTTTGCACAGTAAAAATTAGGTGCAACAATGCCATCAATGTAGTTGCCTGATTTATTGAGAAAGATCTATGCCATCCGACAGTAAACCAATCCTTCGACAGTCATTTTCCTTAAAGCGTTAGCCTATAGTTGTCAGCCAAATGGTCTCCTAGTGGTTGATTTATTGCCCAACAAAACAAATGTTTAAAGCCAGTAGTTTATAGTATTGTTTTGAGGTGGCGTGCTATTAACTACGAAAATGCGAATAGTTTCTGGGTTCCGCAAGCCAAAGTTTTATCATAACCGAAATTTGAAAGAGTGAGTGAGTGAGTGAGTGAGACGATGGAGCCAGCAAAAGCTAGGTGGGATTGGGTTACCCATACTGTAAGTTGCCTTGTTCACCTATGTATTCCATTTTGGGGTACTGAGCGCCCCCGCCAGTCTGGTGTGTAAGTTGGGCTTACTGGCGGATACACGATGAAAGTGAGGAAATGTGTATTTAATATCACATATTTTTCATCCAAACAAATTGTTTGCCCTATAATAATAAATAGTGGGTATCGGAGTTTGAAGTGGAAAGTAAAAGGATCTCGAAGGGGGCGGTTCCCCCAGGCAGCAGCCGGAGCAGTAGGTTAAGCGTCTATTTCCTCAACGGTCTTTATTCCCTTTGAACAAGTGGGCTGGTTGGGTGGGGACATTTGTATTGGTGGCATGATGGACAGGGTACAGAAACCAAAGTTGTGTGCGTTTGGAGCACGCTCCGTCCCGAAGTTTGTGTTCACTGACCCCCCTGCCTAAAGGGTGTATTTAGGCAAACATTACGGCAGCTTTGCAACTTCCTGAAACTGTTCATCCCTCAAAGGAGCATTAGGCTGCAATGATTAATAACTGCATATGATTGGGTTGTTAAGATATCAACATGCTGCCGTGCTTGCGCTATACTTCATACGGGCCACTGATAATGAGCAGAGTAAGCTTATGGCAAAACCAAGGATGATAATCATATTTTTTTGAACGTACGATATTATTTCGGATAGAATTAGGCATGGATATACAAGTGAAACATCATTGTCCAGAAATGTGCACTTACTCACTTCGCTTTGCCAAGAGCGCGACTTGTCAGATTCAACAAATGCTTCAACTCACAATGAACACTGCCTCCGGCACACAAATGCATGACCAGTTGTGCAAGAAATCGTATAAACGGCTGGGTCATCTAGAGTGCCGTGAATACGGCGACTTGTTGGTGCATTGACAAATTTTAGTACTGCAACAGCGCCTCAATCGTGCAAATGTAACATCCGACACTGGTAATAGAGTGATTTGTGTAATGGAATTTGTAGTGCGCCATGATAGAGTGATTCACTAATCTGAAATCGCTCACCCGATTTAAAGGCAAATGCGCACCGCGTCGTGTCGAGCTAGCGTTCTTTTAGGTGTCCGTCTATTCAAGCCGGCGCCCTGCACAGAATCAGTGGCTTGTGCTTTCGTTTGAACGGCAATACTCCTTGACACTGTCCACAACCTCCATGCAATTTGGTACTGTGACAGTAGTATGCGCCATCACCAGTCATACAATGCTCGCCTTCACCGAAGATGAAAGGGTGAGAACACAAACAGCTGTTCTCTCAGTCAAAGCAGCAAAATATTCTAGGAAAACCCTTGGGTGCAAGTCGTCAAAAGGGATTTTTTATTACGCTATACCCCTCCTCTTGTGTTCCGATGCCCACCAAGCCGAAGGACACAACTGAAATGGATTTATTCTCTGAGTCATCAAATGGATGCGTCCAGCTGTTGGTGAATAATGCTTACTAGAAAGGCCATTGAAATGCAACCACATTAGATAACAGTGACCCAAAAGACACCTCCGTCCTTCATTACTGCTGTCATTTGGATCAAGAAAGCAATTCTGATAGCACACAGGTACATTCGATGAGCGTGGGACTGCTCCGGAAACATTATTTCCAGATTACTAGACAATTGGCTAGTTATACACAGAGGGGTTGGATGGAGGCACAGAAAGTGGAGTGGCACTTTGAATGAAATAAAATGCTTCTAGCAGCTGGGCTGTGTGTTAAGGAGGAGATCCGAGACGAGCTGAGCTGTTCTAAGGCGAGGTGTTGTGAGGCTGTGATCGAGGCTGTGGTCACTGATGATTTGAAAGGAACGCGTCCCGAGTTGAATGGACCCTGTTTGTGAAGCGGTGCAGCGGCGTGGATAGCCAATCGGTATGTATAAAAGTAAACTGTGCTCCTGAAACTGCGTCCGGATTCCGTAAATGCCTTTACTTTCACTCACTCGTTTCCTTAGCTTCCGTCTGACGAAAACTACTTGCCACAAATATTCCGTGCATTTATTTATCTGTGGATGGAACACCTTGAACTGATTTACTTAATGGCGCTAAGGCCACCCAGGACCTTCAAGGTGTACCCACCTTGCTCACAAGGGCATTAGGCCGTCAGCAGAGTTTCCTTTACCGATGCCAAGTGATAATGTGAACTGCTGTGCCTTACAAACCTCGAACCTCACTTCTGCCAGTGGTCCACTCACATCCACGTGCCTGTACCACTGCAGTCGGTCGTTCACCTTCACGTTCTCCGCACTGTGAACACCTTTGGGGAAAACTCAAATGCAGATGAGCTTGAGAGTTGCAGCTCCAAGCCGATCCACTGTTGCATGGTGCATGCAGAGGAATGCAGGAGGAAATGATTGGCTTAACTATGCGATTAAATAAGATAGTGAAATGCTATGTGAACCGAGAATTAGCTTGGGGGAAGGCGCTTGTAGCATAACACCTTGTATTTGGTCATCAGTCAGTGCTTGAACCAAGCAATTACCACTAAAATAAATCACTTCATTTGTTCACAAAGTTCCTTTCGCAGAGCTCACATGCGAAATCATTTGCTATAGTCAATGCCAGAGAACCCGTCGGAGCTTCAAGAAAGTTCTCCCAACCTAAATATCTCATTTTTAGTCATTTTCTATCCTTCACTCTGATGTACATTACTGTGAATCCCAAGTATATTGTCAATATAAATACACGTGGGCTGAAGGAGAAGTTGGACTTGACATAAATTTGTGTGCAACAGCCGGAGCACTTGAAATGACTCCTGGAGAGCATTAAGGCCTGCTCATGGCTGCAGCCGCAGAGATGATGCTGCTGGCTTTCCTAATTGTTAAAAAACAACTAGATAGCAATGTAACATGAAGAAGTTATGGTCTTGTTCAAAAGATGTTTTTATTTGCTTCCGGATGATTTCTTCAATTTAAATTAGTTTGTAGCCTCTCCAGATAACCTCTTCAAATATCGCTCTACTCTTCTCAATTGCCACGAATTTGATTTCACTTTTAAAGAATATGGTCTTGCTATAAAAGTTTCAATTCATCTTTTAAACAGTGCGCAAATCATGCAGGAGCAGGTATGCACATCGTTTAACCATTGAGGTGAAAGGTTATGCATTTAGTTTTTGACCTTTTAGGGCCTGTTATCACCAGTATCGTCTTTCTTACGACTGAAAATACAAATGCTCGAATCCACTTGAATGAAATACAAAGAGGGAAAGTTAAGGGACGCAAAGCCGAATAATGGGAAATGCGGACACAAACAAATGCAAAATGATATTGCCCCTATACATACCTGCGTGATACCCACTGATTACTCTGCACTCATTACTTTTGCTCTGCATTATGTTTCTGACAGTGTACACAATATGTGGAACGCAGATTTGGGGGTTCTTGACTAGTCGTGGCTGCAAAGTTGAACGGGTATGATGCAATGGTTGGGGGCTAATTCGACCCACTCAGGGAAATATTGGACACTCTGTGTGTTGAGAAGATGAGGTTTGTTTGGTAAGACCATTGTGCCGCACTTCTGTAGCTAAGTGCAAAGGAAGGCCCGAAATACTTCGATGAAAAGCCCCTATTCATAATTTTAGAGGGAGCAACAAAAGGGAGGAGAACCAACATAGAGATCCCTCCTCCACCACCCCTTTGTTGCGGTAGTGTGAGCATTAGCGTGAATACAAATGAGGAATGGAATAATCTCACACTATAGGGTAGCATTAATATTGACAGCAAATTAAATGAGGTAGGAAAGGTTTGGCTTGGACCAGCGTCACTGGATTACATGATTGTCAACCTTGACTTTGCCGAATAGCACATATTTCCATTGCAAAAGTAGTGATGAAACAGAAATCAACCACTGCATGGAATTGCGACGAAAGCATCAGTAAACACATGTGCGAATACACAAAGAACACAACGATGGAGTTCTAACTCGCATTTCACTCTGGGGCCTAAAGCTACCGCCACGGTATAGGGCTGGGCCTACCCATTCGAGACACAATGACAAAAGTAGGCCTCAATCACAACCGAGCGGTTAGCATCCAACGTGTTGCACCAAAAATCTACATGAGCATACCTGTATGTAAATCTACGAATCAGGAGTAATGTCTTCCACAACAACAGCTTGTCAAAGTCGTGCAATGGCAGTGAACCTCAAGACCGCTCCCCCCTCTAGCCTCTTGACATGCAATGACCTGGAATTATTAAGCTAGGCTGCATATGATCAATTTGGGGGCACTTCATTTGGAGTAAATGAACGAATTCCCCGATGCGAACGCAGGCTTTTCCTTCTTTTAATAAAAGGGCGATCAACGCTTATGAAACCTAAAAATGCGAATTTTAGTCGTACTTCTTCAACATCAGCCGCACTATCCCTTTTTGACCGTAGTCAACAGAATCTGGTGTGTTCAAAGAAGTTTTCCGCGTTTTCTGCTTCTTTGTAGGTGTTATGAGATAGCTTTGTAGCACCTGCAAATGCACGCACCTGGGCCTTCGGTGGGACATAGGAGGACCGGTAGGAGATAGACAAGTAAACAAAAGTTGCATGTTTTGTGCTGCATTTTTCAAATGGAGGAAGAAGTGACAAGTACAAAGGATTGTGTCTGACCCTTGATCCATGGCCTACTTCTGCACCTCCGTCCATTCACGCAATTGGTGATGCTGGAAGCAGATACGCGAATATTTGACCAACCCCTTTGCCAAGTTTGTGGGGGAGACACGCTGTTGCAGGGCATCTCAGGCTGGCACAGTTATGCAAGTCTGCGTTTCCGTAGACTCAAGTCGGAGCAATAGCGGCACAGGAGTACAGTGTACGCCAAAATATAACTGCTGTTAAGGGTAGAAAATCCATAGAAAAGCAAAGGCTTTCGACAATTGCCCTGTACAGAGCAAAACTACGAGCAGCCTTATTCGAGGCTTGAATGCAGCGTTTGAGTGTCAACCAAATAAAAGTGGTCATGGCATAAGCGGCTGCTTTCAAGACAATTCTAGCGTCCTTTAACATTGTGGCCATGCTACTTGACCGTATGAAGTACTCCTTTCTGCCGGCATTGTGCAACCGTGAGTTCACTTAGAATTGCTTCTTAAGTCCACAGTCTAGCCCTAAACATGGGTCAGAGATTACTGTGGCGTATGGAAACTCATCTTCACTCCATGTTAGATAACAGCCTACACATTGTACTGAAGTGTGGAGAGAAATGTGGCTGTCCACCTAATTCACTTGAAACCTTTCTTTCCCATTATTCGTTTCTCCTACTTCTACGCATCTATCTCAAGTTTTGCAAAGTTTGTTTATTTAATCCCACATTTTTGTTCCATCAACCAAACCCTTTTTAGTACTTCAGTAAGTGAGAAATGCGACTGCACTCTAAAGAAAAGCAGATGCTGACTGAATCCAACCCGACCTTTAACCATGTTTATGGTTTGCATACACGCAGGCCAAGAATTCGCAAACAGCTATTTTTTTAATTGTGCATCACTCTCGCTTCATTGACTTGGTTTCCTTTTCGCAGTCAAGGTATCTTCCACTCCCATCGTCAAAAAGCATGTCGAAGTCAGTTAGGCCACTATTACTCGGGCTAAACTGCAGAGCGCTTACACTACCCATTGAGCTGGGAGTCTCAAAATCTGACATCTCAAGGTCGCCACCTTCCACTAATTCGTCCATTCCACCGAGGTCCAACAGTTCCGGGTCAGGCTGCATAAAGTGATGGTCCTCGTACGCCAAAGTGCGCCTGCTTCCGCCATCTGTAATGTGAGTTTTTCCTATTTCGATCCACTCATTATTTCCTACGAGTTGCGGCTTTGAGGCAATACTAATTTACTTACGTCGACTATTGTAGCTATCACTGAATTTACCTTCCATAAGCTGGATTTTTGGATCAAACTCCACGAGGCTTCCATGACGTGTTCGAGTGAAACTCTGTTTAGACGATGAAAGGTTCATTGAAGTTGCTCCCGTCCTTGTAAATAGTCGTGTGTTTTTCTTTTCTAACGACGCGAAATCACTTGCTGCCAAATGACTGGCTTTGACGGTAAGATCTTTCTTCTTTCCTGGACTACTGATCCTCGGATTAGACATTCACCCCTACGGTCAGGATCGGTATAACAAGTTATATCAAATAATGAAACTTCCAATTTACCTTTATTTAAGATAAGAAAAGTGCTGTATCTGTGGCAACAGCATAAACCAAGAGGTAGATTTAATTAGTATTGTTTTTCACACATTACCCATTCATTCAAAGGGCGGCTCGGGAATCGACCAAACTACAAATGATGTGGGATAACTATAACATTAGGAGAATTTTAGCCTTATTTGTCAACGAAATTAGCAGAGGCCACTTTTGGAAGGTTATTATATTTGCTGTCAACAAAGCACTCAAAAGCATAAGTGAATGCATGCGATCAGACAACCGCCTATCCACCCAAGCATCGACAATTCACCCCACATTTAGTTATATTGCGTTCTCAGGGCAGACCAGTCAACGAAAATCCATAAAATCAATATTTTTAAAGTTTGTTGCTTCTAATGTAGCGTTGCATGTTGACGTTCCTTTTAATTTTGCGTATAATTTATCATCCCATTTATTAGCTCAAAGTTGCCCTTATCTCCGGCTGGGAATCCGCCCTTGCTTTTTCTTCCTAGAATTTGGTGCACCAATTGCTTTACCATAACCCTTCCTTTCTTCGCGATATTTAGAAGTCATAAATAGGGCAGAAATTTTAAAAGGAACTGTGCAAATTGGTTTATATTACGCCTTTACCAGTAATACGCGCTTTGTGACACATCTCGATACCCTTGGCTGATTTATTCTCCGGTTTGAGCACAGAACGCTTTGAGAGCTCCCAGATCCCATTGCTTTGTACCCCTGGAGGTCAGCTGCTGCAATGTTGCATTCAGCTGGTGACAAATCGCGTTAAAGGTGATTTTGGAACCACCACGGCGACAACTGCCGTCACTTTGCTTTAACACACTCTTTAGGCGATACTTGCCACATCCTACGAACCGACCGCACCCAAACTACACGAGATTGTTTTCCTAATGACCTGCCGCCATGCACTACTTCACTTAAAGACGCTTTTTTTCCCGAATTAATGTGGCAGACGCTTTCATCTCCCGACGATAGCAAATTCAGGTTGAATGTGTTCTTTACTTACAAGCAACAACTTGAAATGCCCTTCACGATACCGCATAAGCGAAGCCTAATTGCTTCTCGTCATGTGCAAGGAAATACGTATCGTTGCGGTGACGTAGGAGTGTCCTCGTTTTCTTATGTTAGAGGCTGCGTTATAAAGCCTTCATTCCGTCCCTCAAACATAGAGAATAGTGTAGCTCTACTATTCGCTTTTACCTCAAAAAACAAGGCCGGTCTAAAATTTTTAGTCATCGCGCAAAACTGTACATATTAAATTTGTTTACCGAACTGACGGAGTCAAAATAATGTGTGTAGATAGTATGTGTCTGCAAACAATGGGACCGTCTGAAGCATTGCGACTCGTCTAGTAAACAGGCATTTGTTAATTGCGTTTATCCATTCAATCACTCGTTTACTGACCTAGTAAGAACAGTTTGGCCATTGGAAAACAAACCGTCTACCGCTTCATAAATCTATTCGCAAGTGAGTCGCGAACGCGTGCATAGTTGGAGGGAATTGTCTACCTTCAATTTCACTAAAAGGCTGCGATATGCATCTTCTTTACAGTTTTAACCCTTCATACCCATTTCCTTGTTCTTAAAGTGTGATACACGGAAGCGGCGCAGGACAAGTGGGAAAAGACAGTGTTTCCTGATGGCAGACGACCACTAAAGCGTAGGCAACTATCAAGACAAGTCATATTTCACGGGGAGGTAGCTCGGTCTGTAAATTGCTTACTTAAGCCACCCAACAGCCTAAAGAAGAGTGATTAGTCCCGGGTCTAGACCGGTGGAATTTAGAATTGTAATGACAACAATCGCACTGGCACTTGGAATGTTCGGCCAGGTGGTGTAATAGGCAGTTGCCAAAATGCTACAAGGCAGAAGAGAGGAGATTTGACTTCGCCTCAGCACCTGTTTGGAGGGAAAGTGTTCCGCACATGCATTGCAATAGCAGCTTTACCGAAATCAAGAATCACATTTGATTCAAGACCACAGTAGAACACTGCAGTCATAATAAATATAGCTGAGACGTCATTCTTCAGGGTGCCGGCTATGTGGAGCACGAGGCATGAAATGGCCTTTGGTAAGTCATAGGTGTGACAGGCATTGTGGCACTTTGACAGCGATACGATGCTAAAGGGTTAGAAAAACCACGGAAGAAAATGACATGCGAAATATCCACCTATTCGCTTACTACTACTTACGGCGATATGGTTGCAAAGCCGACAGAGTAAGGTGGGAGATAGCAGAAGATCTCAGAACGGATTCCTGTGCAGGCAGATAGAAGAAGAGAGGACAAAGATGGGGTAAGTGAACTGTTTAACGAAATTGAGATCGACAGAGTCCCAGTGACTCGAAAGTGTCTGGCAAGTTGTCCACAATTGAGACGGAGCTCATGACAATGAATGTTACAAGGACGGGAATAAATCTAAAGTCAGACATCAAGAAAACTAACTCAAAACAGCGAAAATTAAGGGGTTTTACTCCTTCCTGATGACTGGTGATTTGGTAGTTGACTCGCAGAAAAAAATTCTGCATAAGAAACGCAGCCACATTACCAAGCGAGGCAAACATCCCTAAAAAAAGAGACTTGCTTTACCGCATTGACGAAAACACCTGAGAAACAAATGGGAGAGAATCATGACCTGGTTCAACCTAGAAAGCATAGCCCATTCCTCTGGGCTGAGGGTCATCAAAATGACTGAGTAGTGGAATGAAACAAGTAAATAAAGTCTTCATTTGAGAGTGAAGTAGAATCTACCACTTGCATTGATACCGCTGATGCGAATACTGAATTAGAGAGATTAATTTTTACTGATCACTCTTGGATGACCGAAATCAGTAGCGGCCTGTGAGAAATGACAATCATGTCAGCAGGCCTGCTAATGGTTACTTATCACGCTTAGGAATAATGCGATGACGGCGGTCAAGAGTCTAGGGGCTAGGGGTTAGGAGTCAATGTCAGCTGATTACCTGAGAGAGGGTTAGGTTAACAAGGTTGTGCAAGAAGTTCCCAAAGTCAGGGAGCACGTGCACGAAGTTTAACAAAGCGGAAAAGTAAATTGATAGGCCTCGGTGCCTGAAGGGAACTCACAGTAAAAGGTCACGGAAAATATAGGATATCTTAATGACCTCATTTGCCGAGCTTCCATGCGGTCCCAGAGGCGTACATGTTGCACCTTTGTTTTACGATGCTAAGATTATTTTTTACTAAAAAGACATCAAGGTGCACTTGCATGGGTGTGTTAAGGGTTCGATGATTGCGAAGGACGATTGGTGGGCCAAAGGACCAGACGCAGAGAAGCGCATGCCTTCTTACCTGGTTTAATCAAGATGGAGTGGGCTAGTCCAGTAAGCGACGAAATGAGATTGAAGGCGAATATGTAGGCAGGAGTGATACCACTCGACTTCTTATTCTCGTTTGGGTTCAAAACTGCAAACACTGGAAGCAAGAAGGGGCGAACAGAGCCACGGATCAGTCAAGTACGAAATTAAACCTTACCTGTGATAATATTAGCTACAATCTTTGGTGGAATGGTGAGTTGACGAATGCAAAAGCACAGTTCACCCGGAAGACCTGAATGAATGGAAAAAAGACGGGTATGAGTGAATGCACGAGTGTTAGCCTTGCCATTTAAGTTAGCCTTCTAGAGGGCGAAGGCGACACCAATTCCGATCACGACGACATTACTTGTAGTAATAATGATCCACTTGTAAATAAAGACCTTAAGAAATGTTGAAATGCCATTGTAGAACCTCCACTCTTGCTAATTAACCCCGTCGACTAAGAACATGACCTTTTCATTTGTCTTCTTAACCAATTGTTGACTCTTTGACAGAGTGGGCGGTTGAAGCCCATAAATGAGCAGTCCTTTTGCATAACCAACCACTCTGCAGGCAAATGTGACTGCTATCTAGCATATATAGCGTAGCCACAGTAATAAAAGAGCTACAAAATACCTCTAGACTGGGGATCCAGTGCCACAAATAGGACAAGCCTAATTTCACCGTCTATCACATGATGGCATGGGGGCAAAACAACCCACCACAAAGTGCCATGTGCCTTGACCGAGATGGTGGCTACGCCGTCCCCCTTACAGGAAGAGCGAGAGTTGTGTGCAGTTGAGTCATCAGGCGTTGACACGTCTGGAGTGACGGCTTGAGTTCAGTAGGCCTACGAGGCTGTGTGGCATCCTATTGAAGGAGGCAGGAGACGGGATAAGTATTCCCGGTGCTAAATAAAAAGCACTTCTACTGTTTGATTGGTCCCCATCAAAGTGTGCTATTCGCGGGACCTGTAGCGTTGTCAACATTTGTATTGTTGGGTGTCGATGTCATGATAAACTTGCTTAATTTACACCTTCAACAATTTTCCACCAAAATGCTTTCGAGTTATTATTTGTTTGTGTTTCTAGCTTTGCAAGCAATGTAAAGTCCCTATGACCATGCTCTAACAAATAATTTGCCAGCTCGTCAGTGTCATCAAGTCTTACCGTCCCAATGGGGATCTCTACCAGTTCTCAAACACACGTTTGCTTCTATTTTCCTTAGGTATGCTTTGTTCCATAAAGCCAATCTAAGACCTCACATTTTGTGCCACATTCTGCCTCTTGTGATAAATAACTGCCCACTTATTCTAATGCCAATGCAGAAGTCCTTGCTGATGTCAAATCGAACGTTATACGCATAAGTGCTACAATGGTGCTTAAACAAATGAATTGTAACTGTAAGGGTGGCTGGTGCACACTCAAGGAACACTTGGATCGACTGTACAGGCCCCTACCAGCTCCAAAACATTGCAACTGCATGAGATTCTTCATTACCCTACAAACCGAACAGCTACACTCATCTTTCCATCCTCGCAATTGGAGGGAACTACAGTCCTTATCCGTGGTACTGATCCAGGGAAATAATGACCGGAATACATACACGTGTGAGAATTTGCATGCTCAACAACCGACGTAATTGAGCTTTTACTTCCGTTGGTAGGTGTTTTGGTATTTTTGAAGAATGGACATATTCGGAGGTGGATGCTTGCAAGTTCTCCATTGGAATGTCATCTCCCACTTTAGCTCTTTTTCGTACTGTCTGTTGCTCTGGGTCCTCTTCCCCTTGCCCAGATGTAGAGGGTTGAGGTGGCTCCTCTTCATTAAGCGCAGTAGTAGGTGCGTCCTCCTGTACGCGGTTAACCAGTTCTTCCAGCTCCATTTCCTCCAAGGGCTGATAGCTGGCTCCACCATTGACTATCCGTAATGCCGAAATAGCGTCCATTATGGCACTAACTATTTGGCTTTGCGACAGGCCGGAGGCCATCCCACTTACTAGAAGTCCAACTATTGCACCAAGGCCAGATCCAACTCACAAAGCTATTCCAAACTCTTCCCACACGCGGTCTTGTGGTGTGCCGTAGCTGTTTTTCTCATTATATCGCAGGATCTGCATTATATTAGCTCTTATGGCGTCATTCATATCGACTGGTCTATCCTCCACGTGGATGTCTATCTTTTCTTCCGGAAAAGAATGGATAGGCGTAGAGTGTCGCGGCTCTCCTCCATATGGATCAAAACTGGTAGGTTCATATAGGCGTAGGTTCTCCTTATTCTCCTCCGGTGAAAATGTAGGCAGCTGCACCGGTGGCACAATCTCAATATGCAATTGAGAAATCGGCTCTTTAATGTAGAAATTCTCCTCGTTAACTCGCAGGTAGCCATGAACAAAGACCGCCTCAGCGGTGTACTGGTGCTCAGTTTGCGCAGTGTGACTCACTCCCGATGCGTCAGTCACGCGAATGTGTCGCATAATTTATGACCACTGGCCATATTTGGCCATTGGAGGTTCTCTCGTTAACCAATCAGAATGCAGCATAATTTTGGAGAACCAATCAGAGAGCAGCGTACTTTTAAGTAGCCAATGGGAGAGCAGCTGACTAACGATGCTTTGTTTTAATAGAGTATAAATATGGGCGGTTTTCGTGGAGCTGACATTCAGCTTCCGGACGTGTTGTGATGTCGCAGACCTCTCTTGCCGGTTTCACAAGGAGTTACCATACATTTATCTTGCGGTTTTATACCAGAACACCCAATGCTCTATCGGAAGTTCTGTATACGATCACATGCACGTTATCTTCCAAAGCAGCCCCAATAACTCGGTTCGGAAAATGGAACGCATTATTGAGGAATGCGGCGTTCCACTACAAGCAGTTCCTGATATTAAGATGACTAAGCAATTAGTCAGGAACGTGACCGCTCTTATTCGCTATATGAGGGGTCGAGGAGAAGTTGTTGCCACCGATGATCATTTTGATCATTTCTTACAAGTAGCTACCGTTAGCTTGGAATGGCCTAACTGCTCCGTCATTCCAAGCGAAAACCGCAGAATGAATAAGTCTGCTAAGGAGGAGGACAAACGCGAAGTAAAGCGGCAGAAGTATATTGATTTGGCAGAAGAAATTATGCGAAGAAAAGTCAGATCGATGAACGATATGAACAAAAAGTTTACATATCAGGAGACCTTCCGACTTATGGCTGATTATGAACAATCCTACAATATGATTGTCAGGAAGGCTTTGGAGACAGTACGGACAATGAATGTGGCTCATCAGCGAGCCACAGATTACATGGACCTCCTGAAAGAAGAATTGGACGACGTCCGAAATGGCTGTCCTTCCCATCTGTGTGCATATCCGAAGAATCACAGTGGGCCTTCGCGTAAGGAGTCCATTCAATGGCTGGAAGATATGTTTTCAGCCAATGAAATCGCCGTTGTCGATTTCGCCATCACGCTTCGCATTATAATGAATTGCGAAGATGAGAAAATCAACACGCTCGTGTTGTATGGCCCGACCAATACGGGCAAGTCGCTTATTTGTAGACTGACAACTACCTTCCTCGAGCACGGCAGTGTCATGCGCAGGCAGGAGGCGTCAGCCTTCGCGTATGAGAACCTTCTCAATAGAATGGAAGGTTGCTTTAATGGAGGAGCCCAGGATCTGCGCTGCCAACCAGCAGGATCTCAAGCAGATCCTAGGAGGCGAGCCCTTCGAGGTGTCAGTGAAATACCAAAACCCAGACCTACTGGAGCGCTTGCCGGTCATTGTGACCACAAACGAGCCTCTGGACGTTCGCCTCTCCGACGTCGATGCAGCCGCCATAGAGGGTAGATGCAAAATCTACACTCTGGATAAGCAAATTTGTAACGCTAACATCGACGGATCCGTTCCGGCACCTCCCTATAAGCTGTGCGCCTGTGACATGGCCCATCTACTGCTTCCCATTTATGAATTGTTGGCCTTGTAAATGTTTGTTTAAATGTAATCGTAATAAAAGGGTATAAAAAGGGGTAAATGACTTGCTTTTCACATTATGCCGGTGGCACAGCCGATGGACACTTCGAGACCAGATAGCTCTAACAATGGTGAGAGCAAGAACCAAACTGCGGAGAATGATACTACTGGTGCTAATCAGGCTTTGGCTATGGGTCCTGAGGACCTTATTAAGTTTGGTCAGGGCGTTTATAGCACGACATTTAGGAAAAGACTCCACGTCACCATTCCCGGACAAGGGAACGGCGGATGCGCAAAAGCCATCCTCCTAAACACGTTCTTCCTAGAGCCCTTCCTATACTACTTAAACGAGAAGAAGGAGCCTAAGCTATCTTCACTGTGGCCTAGTGCTCTCTCCTTTCCCTACATGATGTTCGGGGATTTAAGTATACACATCTCACGGTTCGTGCCGTTGATGAAGACCACCACAACGACAGCGGTTGTTAACGATCAGGTGCAATTCCAGGTCTCGCCGTATATGCTGATATGTGCCAGTAATAAGAATAGGCACAACAGCCTTATTCCTTGCGAAATGGATCAAAAGATTAAGAATATGGAGGGCATTACCAACGGCGGCTGGAAGGTAGCCAACAGTGACCTCTTACAATGGCCGGTAGTGAAAACAATGGGCCTAGGAGGAACGTATACATTCAAGAAGCATATTCCAAACCCACCGTTCCGCTACTACTATGCTAACACTACGGCGCTGGATCCAAATGTTAATCATTACCTCCCGCACGACACTGATGAAAGGTTGTATTTGGAGCCTTTCACGAACTTCGCACCTCCAGCTCAAGATGATGTTTTCCTTGCCCTAACGATGCCGGATGTGGGTGCCCTCGGAGAATCGTCCAATAAAACCAATATCTACGGCAACTGCCTCGTAGAACTGTCGTTGGACGTTACGTTCCTGACTAAGCCCGTCGGTCACGAACATCTCGAAAAGGCTATACCCCTCGTTAAAGCCGATCTGTCATCTATTAACCAATATTCATATTCCCGCTAATAAATCATTATGTTGAAACGAAAACACTTTCTTTATGCCAGCTGTCGGAGGAGGGAAAAAGTCCTTATACTGTACCGCTTCCCTAAACCGCATTCGCGCGGTACTCACATCTCTAAACGTTTACGTTTTCACTTCTTCCTCTTCCGGGGGGGGGTGGGGTGCGTGTATCACGTGGTGCGTGCGTGTGCTCCACGCTGATTGGTTCCGACGGCCGGCCGTCGCGCAGGCAAATCCGGATTTGCGAACCAATCAGCGCAGAGCACACGCACGCACCTCGTGATGCACGCACCCCACCCCCCCGGAGGCGGAGGAGGTGAAAACCTAAACGTTTAGAGAGGTGAGTACCGCGCGTAGCGGTTTAGAGAGGAGGCACAATTTAAGGACTTTTTCCCTCCTCCGACAGCGGGTCACGTGATCTCCCTCCTCCCAAAAAAACAAAAACATGATGGCTAATAATTATTTAATCTTATGTAATTGTCGCAATTGATACAGCATATCTAATGAATGTTCGTATTTCTTGTGCAGTTCAACCATAAGTTCCAGATCGCCCTTCATATTCCACCAGTCCCGTTGTCTGATAGGCCAATTATAGTCGAATTTGTCGAATGCCTCTATTTCCTCAGGCGTCCAATGCCTCCTCTGCAGAAGATCCTCGGTATATTTGACGGGATTATTATTCATGCTATTGCGGTGAATGTTGTATTTCTGCCCATATTCCGTAAAAGCGTGCTTTTTCATAGCCTCGAAATTACGTCTCGTCATCGTCACCTCGTATTCCAACCGACGTAATTGAGCTTTTACTTCCGTTGGTAGGTGTTTTGGTATTTTTGAAGAATGGACATATTCGGAGGTGGATGCTTGCAAGTTCTCCATTGGAATGTCATCTCCCACTTTAGCTCTTTTTCGTACTGTCTGTTGCTCTGGGTCCTCTTCCCCTTGCCCAGATGTAGAGGGTTGAGGTGGCTCCTCTTCATTAAGCGCAGTAGTAGGTGCGTCCTCCTGTACGCGGTTAACCAGTTCTTCCAGCTCCATTTCCTCCAAGGGCTGATAGCTGGCTCCACCATTGACTATCCGTAATGCCGAAATAGCGTCCATTATGGCACTAACTATTTGGCTTTGCGACAGGCCGGAGGCCATCCCACTTACTAGAAGTCCAACTATTGCACCAAGGCCAGATCCAACTCACAAAGCTATTCCAAACTCTTCCCACACGCGGTCTTGTGGTGTGCCGTAGCTGTTTTTCTCATTATATCGCAGGATCTGCATTATATTAGCTCTTATGGCGTCATTCATATCGACTGGTCTATCCTCCACGTGGATGTCTATCTTTTCTTCCGGAAAAGAATGGATAGGCGTAGAGTGTCGCGGCTCTCCTCCATATGGATCAAAACTGGTAGGTTCATATAGGCGTAGGTTCTCCTTATTCTCCTCCGGTGAAAATGTAGGCAGCTGCACCGGTGGCAC
>LN902851.1:162392-201229 GCA_000469725.3 Echinococcus multilocularis
ATCTAACCCAAGAATTCCGACCTGTAATTTTATCTACATAACTGTTTAATTTTTTCAATTTTTTTCATAATTTAAGGTTAAAAACTCATCTCTTGGCGTGTTGGAGACTTCTGCTCCTGTTTCGACCCTCCTCATTGGCTAGCATAAAGCAGAGGCGTGTTCTAAGCCTACGGAAAACCGCTCAAGGGTCATGATTAAACACTATAAATACCACCAAATGAAGCATGTAGGCATCGTAACACATTTAATAAAAAAGAAACTCAGTCGTTCAGCCAACCAGCCACCAGGCCTTTGGGTGCCCTACGCAGTCTGCCACGAAGGCAACCGACCCCGCAACTGGCCACAGGGCTTCTCATTCTGGGACACCACCGCAGACGGTAACAACTCAGCACACAAGTCAGCATAAAGTAAGTAGAATATTTTGGAAATGGATTTCGGGGGTTGACTAAGCCCGTATGCTTTGAAGATGGTAACTGTGGATGAGAGTAGGCACAACTCACAATATGTGAAGCCATATGCTTGGCCATCTGTAGCGATGGTGAAATGTGGTCAGTCAGGGTATTGGACATCTTCGCTGAAGGCGGGAATCACGACCGTGTCATTGTGTCTGCTTTTAACGCAGAATAAACGCCACTCGTTTCAATTGTCTTCAGCATTTATACAATTCATTATGAGGCTGTTAATGCGAACGGAGCAGAAGGAGCAGCAGAAAGTCACCTGATGATAATAGTTGGGGGAATGCGGCGGGACTTCTGAAACAAGTGGTGTCACGTAGAAGCCCCAGTCGCAATAAAGGAACACCTTCATGGCGAAATATCTCAACAAATAATTTGAATTTCATGCGAAAACAATTTAGTCCGCCGACCAGCTTCAAGAAGGAGGAGTAACTAAAGGAGTGTTAAAAACTTAATGGATTAGCGAATCTTCTCTTGATTGAAAGGATATTTCCACTGATCTGACTCTACCCATTCATCCATCGCTCGCTCCATCCACGCATGAAATTTATCTAATTAGCACCTACTATATAATCTGACAGGCATCTCATCTAATCCAATGTCTCGTCTCGTTTAATGTGTCCCTTTCAAAGCCATACCTGTTAATTGCGGTTTTGCTACTCTTATATGCTCGCTTAAAGGTCTTACATTACCATCGGTGCATATGATTTCTAAAGTTTCCTCTAATTCCATCTTATCTCTTGCGATTCAACCAACTCCTCAAACAGACTAATTCGACCAAGCAAATTTAAATAAACTAGTCGATTTGTGGTGTAATCGAGCTGTACTTCCACCTATCCATCCGCCACTGCTAGGAAGAGAATCGCCGGCAGCCGTCAGCCTCGACAATTTTCTTGATATTGCTAATTATGTGCACTTAGACTTCTCCTGCGCCATGGAGGCCGCTGTGTAAAAAAACCCAGCTATGAGGTAGTAGGAGCTTTTAATATTTTCACACTTGCCATCAATAAATTAAATTAATTTACTCCCTTTCGTGCTCACCCTCCCCGATTCGCACCGCCTTATTCATCCACAGATCCTCGTTAACAGAAATCACTCCCCTTAATACAGGTTGCGAAAAAACTACTCTTTGTGATGGACATCATGCAAGGAAACTCTAAGCATCCCTACACAATGTAAGCGTTAACGTCAAGTAAAGAAACCTTTTTTGAAATGTGTAAATAAACCAACAGGAGACTTGCCAAGAAAAGTAAGAATCGTGGACTTGGCGAGATAGGAGAGTGGAAGACTCATCAAATTAAAAAAATACGGAGTCCAGGCCGCTGCTGGTTAAATGAGATTTTCGGTGACGATGACACCTATTATACATTCTAGAAAAAACAGAGAAGCCCATGTGTGTCAAATCAACTCTAAGTCAAGACAGCGATTTCCTTTTCGCTTATGGTGCACATCAACATATCGCTGGATTTCTATCGCACTGACCATTAATTTTTTTTGTATCAGATGGGCAGCTTGCTTGCCTTACACGAAATTATTATCTGCTAGCTAGAACGTGTCCACTTCTTTTAAATGACCACTAGCTCATGTCGTTTAAATGGTCGGACACTAGTGTAGACTCAGTGGGCTGGACTTGTAAAACAGCAATCAAACCAGCAATAAAGGTGAGGTGAGACCACACAGCAGGCGTCCAGAAGTGCATGTTGTCTGTCGGGTTGCATGGGCATGTCGGTATGCTGTAAACAGGAATTAGATGGAGAAAAGGCGGAAAAGAGGTGTTGGGAGGAAAAGGAAGGCATTCGCGTAAACGGGCATGTTGGGTTGGTGCTTATGTGGACAGAAGGCAAAAATGAGTAGCAGAAGTGAGGGTGGAATAAGAGGGAGGATAAGAATGAGTGTGAATGCGTTGAGCACATTGTTAATCTTGATACAGGCACAAAGGGGAAGGGAACACGCCTATATTATCCTCTCGAATAGAAAAAAGGCAGGATTTATGGAGACTCAACAGGTTATTTACCCTCTTAAAAGGGCTGTAACGGGCGAAGATTGATTAATAGTAATAAGTGATGAAAAACACAAGAGGGAGTACGGGGAGAACTGCGCATATTATTTGCTGACAATGCTCTGACGCCAAGCATTGTCTGTGTTGGGGTAAGGTAGAAGGAGTTGCGTCATCTTGCACGGATTACAGGACCTGCCTTGTCGTTTAGCTTCTGCTCTCGAACCCAAGAATAAAGGCATCTTATTGCCAGCATATGGGATTGGACAATAAAGGACGCCACATGCCCCCTACGGATCGGTGGCTAGTAAAGAAATCGGTGCATTCCCAATTTTCCAATTTTAAAATTCATCAAATTTTTGCATTTTTTAATCATTTGCTTAAACATTTTTCTTGCAGTTTTGCTCAAATACTCATCTACTAAGTTTTATGGATGTGTGCTCCCGTTTCATCCCTACTCATTGGTTCGCATGGAGCAGAGCTGTGCCCTAGGTCTATAAATAACCACTCCAAGGTTACGGTCAAACACTACTAATACGCGAGCATGAAAAAATTTAGTCACCACGACATCGGTAACCATTTGAGAACTCGATCGGTCAGTCGACTTGCCACTGCTGGCAAAAAGGGACGCCCTCACACACGGACAGATGCGGAGCTGAGTGCGGGTAGCAAACGACAAGGAGAACTACGTGATGTGCCTACTTGATGTGGAAAACGAATAGCCGCTGCCCTAGCAATGCGTCGCACATGGGTAGATATGAACAATATGCCAGAGAGCTAAAGATTGTGATGGCTCGGAGTAGTTTTGGCATCCACTCACCTTTGCCTTTATCCACCGATGCATCTTCTTTTGCTGCCCACAGTGCGCTTTTCGAGTAGAAGGTGTTAAAGTGAAGAGCCAGAGTCTTCTCATTCATCGCTTTGGCCATGGCTGCTTTCACGATTAAAGCTATGGGGTGTTTTATCTCTGCTTACTTAGTGTTCATTTGAACCGGGTGCCATGGTGACATGGACAATGGCCTGGATTGGTTATTGCAAGCAATATATTCATAGCTGTGAAGTCACTGCTGACACCTGCACCTGCTCTGCGCGCTGGACAAATAGATATGCCCATTTGTGCCACGTCAACTCCGGGTCATCACATTCATCGGCTTTTTGGCTTATTGTACACATCAACATGTATGACGCATTTCCATCCCACTAGCTATTCCTTTTCGAAGTTTGAATAGGCGATTTGACACTGGCGTTTGTCTGTCTCACGGTCAGACGTAAAACTCACTTCGGAGGATCCATTTAGGTTCACTGCGGTCGGGTGAATGGTAGATGTGTTTTTTTGATTGATTGATAATAAAGGCAATCTCTTATTGTGAGGTTATTTCCAATTGCCTTTACTTCCATAGGCCATCCTTGTTAATTAGCCACATTAAAATAGTGCTCTATCATAATAGCGTATCACTGAGACAACAGGTATTAAGATTAACGGCTTTGGCGACATCCACCACGATAGAGATGAGGAACCGACTGCATTAGTCCCTGTCTAGTAGCAGGGGAAACTGCTGCTGACAATCAGTGAAGAACGATTTGTGCTAGACAACTATGATGGGCACTGCATTTGAACATCGTGATTGGTGTTGCAGAAGTAATCGCATTGCCTCAAACTTTGTTAGGAAAATATTAATCGATTGCTCTCCCGTTACAAATTTTGTGCAGAATTAAAAATTTTACTTCTAAAGAGACCTATATCAGCGAGTTAGGCGAAAGAATATAAAGGAAAATTTGGCCACAATTTGTGCACAATTGTAATATTTACTTATTACCGGTGAAAGAGTTGTTACAAATACATTCATTATTCATCTCGCATGTAAAACTTTGTAACAAATGCACCGGAGTGTGGTCTCGATCCATCAGTGTTGAAAAAGGTGAGTCTCATTTACTTTGTCATCGCCGAATTTTAAATGTTCCATTCTGCAATTCTGAGCGTATTTTGGCTGTAGGATTGTCTCGGAATCCCGCTGTATGTGACTGTCGAGCGTATTGTCAGCAAGGCAGCGGGTTCGTATGCATTTATTCACACCTTTTAAGCGTAGAATATTCAGTTTTCAATATCAAAACAGCTCAATTGTCATGTGACGTCAATGTTTGCGCAAACAATTTGCATTGTTTAATTTGCCTTCCACAGGTGAGTGAAATTTGTCCTGAGGAGAGGAAATGGGGAACTGGACGTAGAAGGAGGATACATCGATTGGGCCGTGCTACACGCCAGTTTACTATGAGACTGACTATCCTGAGTTAATGCGCGATGACCGGTGGACACGCGTCGACTGAAATGAGACATCGGAAGTGAACGCAACTGTGCCCCACGCGGGTGAATGCAAAACGGCCATCACGGATGTAGCTTGTTCAGTACATTCCGATTATTATATTTATTTTATTTTTATTTTTTTGATGGCACTTCATGATTTGCTTTACTAGTTTTCTTATAGAAGCATTTTTTAGTGTTGACTGATGGTATTTTTATTCCCACTTTCATTTCAATGCTTTTACTCTTAATTGCTTGCATTTGCACTGCACAATAGACGCGGAGCCTTTTAATGCAACAGAATGCAGGCTTTAAAACCGGAATAGGCACCGAAAATGTAAGACAATGGTATTTTCATAACTGAAATGATAACGCGACCTTTCTAGAGAAATGAAATGCATAATGAATGCGATTTGCAGAGGTAAGTGGAGGCTAACATCCAGATCTCTGGGTAATGGTGTACGTGGGAATTCCTAAAATCTCGATCATGGTCATGGGTTGATTGCAGTCTGCATGTGTGCCAAGTGCAACTCTGTGGCAACCCCATGTTTAAGCGCGTCTGTCATTCATCTTGCAGTACCTCGGTAGAGTTAGCTTTGAAATAGGGAAACTTCAATGTGGTGTGCAAGCATCGCAGCATCCTGCTGCAAATTCTAGCTGTCCATTTGTGCGGGGAGTAAGTTAACCAGTGCCAATTACTTTATCAAGCATTTACAGTGTATTGCCATCTGGCATTTGGTTAGGAAAAAAGGAACTATCCCAAAAAGTTTTGAACGATTATGCAAATTATTGTACTTAAATAGGCTCGGTAATTGAGTTATGCAAGATTTTCCTACGATGATGCAAGTTAATGACGTTCTGCAAAGTCGAGTCTATACATATTACGTTACTAAGTTAGAGCACAAAATTATTTTACGGAGACATATGGCTTGGGCCCAGTCATGGTATTCAACTCTGTACGCGTATAAGGATGCACTTTATGCAAGCAAAGAAGAAAGACAGTCAAGCTGGCACGTAGGGAGAAGACGGAAATGCAACGTGAAGATTCGTCATTAACACCACACATCCATTTGATGTTTTACACATCTAGCATTTCATGAAAATAAGTGCTATTAAGTAAATGAAAAATATTTCCGGGTGATTCAGTGATGAACGTAAATGGAACCAAATAGCACTAATATCCGTCTCCTGATCATCCACCTACCTTTAATTAACTTACTGCATCGAATCAGGCATGGGCCATCCATACTATGAATTCTGGCAAAGGGAGCAAGAATAGCGGCTTTATTGTAAAATGATATCCGTGGCAGGTAGTGCTGAAGAAGTTGCTGCTTTTTAGGCATTACAAATTGGTCTTTAATGTGCTGCATGGTGAGTAGCAGGGTGATTTCACTTCTAGTCATTAGTATTGATGCTGTGTTTTCTTACCATGTCAGTTAGAACAGGGACAGTGTAATCTATCGTGCCATGTGTGCTGAAAAAAATACGGGATAGAAGTATTTTACTTTCTGATATAAACCTCAGTTTCCATTTGTTATAACAGCAAACGTTTACAAATTGCTTGTCCGATTAGCAACACATTTGATTACTGATTCAATTTATATTTTACAAAAAACATTCACGAAAAGGCAGAGGAGATCGGCATCTCACCTAGAGAAATGATAATTTCAATTTTACGTCTTCCTGCAATGTAATTGACTCGGCAAATGAATTCCTAAGCCGCATCATGCCGGCTGATTGCGGAGAAAGCACAGTGTAATGACAAAAATAATTTTCCAACTGCATGCAAAAAACAGTATTTGAATAGTTCCAGCAACAGCAATTTACTTGGCATGTTAAATGGAACCAAATGAAGTTGCCAATAACTGCAGAAGAGCATTACCTTATCATCATCATCTTAAGCCTGTGAATCTGGTGCCTTAAATGAACCCCTAGAAAGGGGACCAGCGGAACCAGAGGAAAGGCGAGACAGAAAATGGTGAATAAAAACGTCCAGGTCTCAATAAACTTAACCTTTTAAAATGAGTTGTGCATTAGTAAAATGCAGTCACCTTTGCGATCAAAGTAAAATGGAATGTTATAGATGCAAATCGATCGTACAGATCACAATTTTTAATACTGTCAATTGCATTGCAGGCGAATTTGTACTAGTTTTAGAAAACTCACGTCACTACTTGATTTAGGCACCCCATTTGTTGTGCAAAGGCTAAAAAGCAATGTACTGCTATGACAGTGGCCTGTCAAAATCGAAATGCCATACTTTGATAACTCAGTGATTTTCGTAGGCACCAGATGAGTTGCCATTCGTTAGTGGATAAAAAAATTATCGCATACACAAAATGCAGCACACATAGAAAACGAAGCCGTTGAATTCGATTGTTTGCATGGTAGGTCCAAGTATTTGCCGGAGACCGAGAAATACGACAGTATGGAATATGCTGATGCCCCAGTTCAGGCGACGCAGTGATGCCAGAGCTCTATGCACCTCTGACAAGGCGGGCTTCTTCTCGCTTAGACGTGAGGAAAAGCGTAGATCTGTTTGCCTGGCCATCGGACCAATGTTGCTAGTCGGATGCGAGTAGTGAATGATGGACACGTTAAGAAAAGTCATCATCAATTTTGTTAACTCCTTTCCATTGGAATAGTACTCTGTTATACAAATGCTTAAGGACGTCGTCGAAAATCTGTACGCTTGCAGATGCCATGAAGTAATGGAGGATGCGATCGCCAATCGGTTGAGTTAATTGACCCACCTAGCGTAGACCTCAGGCCAAGGGACGAGGGGATTGTCGATCTCCTGTACACAGCTCCAAACGCCACGGGCCACCATGGGTGATAGGGGTTCGGTGGGCTGTGGAGTGAGTAGCGCAGGTAGCAGGAAGCCACTCAGTAGTGCTACCGTCATTCCTATCAGCCAGATTTGCTTGGTCTCTGATTGTTGTTGTTGTTGAGGTCGGAGACATAAAATGAAAGTAATGAAACAAGAATTTCCGCATAAATTGTGTAGCACTTATACCTCAGTAATTATCTCTCCTATTTTCCAACCACTGGGATAATGCAACCTTTGAACCGTGTGTTTTAAATGCAGGCATTAAAGAGCCCTTCCTGAGCGTCTAGGCCAATTTCGCCCTATGCCCAAAATGGGCTAAAAGTAAATGAAGTTAGCTCCGCATCATACGCAAGTACACAGGCAGTGGTCCGCTTGAAAAGGCCATGTGCTAACTGCCATACATCATTGACTTTGTTCTTCTTATAATGCCAAATAACTGATTAAATGTATCTAGGCCTACACCACTAACAGTGATAATTCCTATTTTCGACATTCCTATGAAACGTTTCGAAGGAGCTCCAACTGACTGTGGCTCACGTATATGTGAGTCACTGGACTGCCATTCACGTTTACACTCCTAGAATAAATGACGCTTGTTTCCAAGTGAATTTGTAGGCGGTTTTGTATTCTTGCTCTAAACTTATTAATTGTGCAATTACGAACTCACACTTTTATTTTAGCACGTGAGATTTTCCGCGCTTCGTCTTTGCATGAAGCATGAATATTATAGGAACTTCTTCGTTACCAACAGAAGCGACACATTGCAGAGTACAAAGTAGCTATCAGCTAAAGTGTCTACAACGTACCTCGTGAAATAGCGTTATCGAGCACAAACCAGAGGATGAGTGATGCACCTGCACTAACAAAGCAGCCAATTAGAATTGCGGCTCTTGAGAGACGCCCCCAGAGAATGCTGAGACAAATGCATCCCACGAACGGCTTGCAGAGGCCAGAGTATGTGAAATTCGCTATCTAAAACGCAAGATGAAATTAAATAGACAGTTGCAGTTTATTAGCTTAAAATGCTAGTAGCAAAATGAAGTCACCTAATAGAACGACAATGAGATTCTTCTAAATCAAAGCAATTTCTTAATCTCTATCACTAGACTTTCTGCCTCGTTTACCCCTTCAGTTATGCTATTCTCTTCCTTATCCTTCACATATCTCTACATCTTCCTCTTATCTGCTTCATTTTATTCCCATTTACTCACTTTTATTCTAACTAAGGTCACAGTCATTTATCCATACCAAAACTATTCCTGTCTTGGTGGAATTCATCGCATTTTTAGGGATAAAATTGGTGCCCTTATTTGTATGTCAAGTAAAAACAACTGCGTGTGAGTCCAGAGGCCTGAATAAAATAGGATTATAAAGGAAGATATGTATAATATCAAACTAGCTCAGTTGTTTACACAAAGCCTTAACCCTGGTCAAAATTATGCTCGTGCGGAAACATTTCCACAAGTGAACCTCTTAAATGTCGTCCCAGCACCTCTCATTAAGCGTATTTAGATAAGATACGTTTTACAAATTCTATTCATCCATGTTCACATTTTGCCACATCTATTTGTCTGCTTATTTCTGTGGCCTTTTGATATCCGTCTGACGCCATGTGTTGCCCTTTCATGCACTAATTCAGTAGCCTTATTCCACTCTTTAAAGTAGAGAATAAAACGCATGCATTTGTCTGTTTTACCACCCAACAAAAAGTGAGGCAACGTTGTGCTGCATCATTTGCGTGACATCAGATTTATTGTTAGGACCATATGACCCTGAGTAAATAGAGACGGAAACGTACCGTCATTTCAGAAAAGATAATGAAGATTGGTTTCGTTCCCACTAACACAATGAAGGAGATGTGCAGCACTCCTTTTGACATCTCGTCCGTGTAGGCGCGGTATGCACCATGTGTTTGGCAGCCGTACACCACGGGTGTACGGTGCCTGGTCTACCACTGCATTCCTCTTTGATCCTGGCAAAACAACAGCGTGAGAGAGGGAATGCTTTCCTCTCATGCGAAAACCACTTATCAATAATGTCAAGCCCGGATATAGGGTGTGGGATGATGGCAATAAAGCGCATTTGCAACTTTGATTTTGGCAGCTGTAATCATCAACTCTGCCGTATTGTAAACATATACATTTTAATGGGATTGTAGTGCTTCGCATAGAATTCATTTTCTTTTATCTCAATGAATTAACTCAGTTATATTAAAAGCGAATGAGCTTCTACTACATCAGTTTGCCTCGGTTTAAGATTAAACCATGTTTTTCTTTATCAATGCATATGAGCTGTATTTATCGTTTAACCTGCCGGGTTGCATTAATTTTACAAGATTCTGGGCATTCAGCATCAAGGTTTCTATCAAAAACAAGTTTTTCGCACTTGAAGTGCGGCCAAATCACAGAGACATGGGTGCATACAGAAACAATAACCCCTGGCTGCAGTGTATTGACCACGTCGCTAAACATAGACTGGCTAACAAAGCTGTAGGCTAACATTCCGGGTCCATGAAGATTTCTAAGTTACATGGACATTATTTTCCAACTGTCGTGTGCAGCCGTACAAGGTGTCAGTGTGATACGCCGCATATTCGAGCATGCTGCGACCGCGACAGATGTTACGTCGACTCGCAAGATGACCACGTCGCTTGCCACAGAGTAGACATATTGCCCGGTCTACCTGCTTCTTGAAGGGCTGAAGAGGAAATAGTCAAGCTGGGTGTTTAAACATAGCACCTACACCATTTAGGCATCAAGATGTTTTTTACACTCAAGCTGCTGGTTGTTAAAAAGGAGTAAAGTAATTTGCAGCAAATTACAGATGGATTACTTTCAATTCCTTGTGATTTGCAAAAAAGACAAACATAAAGTTAATATCTAGGCCTAGACTTCAGCGTTGTGACTGAGTGTGAATTGTTATTAGGGTTGGGATGGGAAATGAGGTTAAAATAGTAATCATAACGAATATCGATTCCAGGAGGCTTCTATTCTTTGTAGCTATGCTCAGTAATTGTATCGGCAAAAGTGTTTGAAAGGGAGATTGTATGTGAGCGTGTCAAAAAAATAATTTGGACTGTGCTTACTCGAATATACGTCATGAGGACATCGTGATACAGGATTGATGAAGTGCCGACGATGCTAAACATGCACGAAATCACGAGGAGCAGGAGAAGCACAATAAAAATGATGCGGATGCTGGTTTTGTTCAGCAGGTGTGTAGGAATTGCAAAAATAACAAGACCTAGAAGAAAAATTTTGTTATGAGTGATTCTACGCGGTTCTGGCAATTAGTACGGTAAATTAGGGTCCGACTGATTGCTATTCTGACAGCTGCATGTTTCTACATCTTGATGCTAATTTAATCACCCCCTTTTTAATGAAGGAAAATAATTTGTTGTTTTCTTTTAGAAATTATGAGTTTAATGGTAAATTTAGAAATAGAATAAATTACTACTTGAGAGTGAAGCAGCGCTATGCAAATGACTGCGGTAGCAAGGGACCATCACCTAAACATCCAACCACGCAAATGGGTAAGTAGTTGGAGAATTTCTCACGAAAAACATGTCGTCAATGGAGTTCACTGTGGTAAATCAGAATAAATGCTTGTTCAAATTAAAAATAATCACTCTTGAAAAAGTGTTCTTTAATTTGCTAACAAACTCATACGCAAGGGCTGCATGACGGGATAGTCGCTTATTGAAAACCAAATGAAAAAATTGAAGTAGGAAGACTAAAAAATTAATTCTTAAATAGCTTTTGGATTAAACGATTCGGCTATAAAAAGCAATTTCGTGACCACCTCTAAAATGCGAAGCAGGAATGGTGGGGCCTTTTAGTTTCTAAAATGATAATACAAATACTCTGTTATTTCCTTTTCGTGTCTTTGCCATAAAACAATTATTCTTCGACTTTGTTTAATTTTATCGCGTGCGGCAGTATCTGCTAACCAAGTTTCTTCCTATTTTAGAAGTGAATTCATCGCATGTCAATTGTTTTGTTTAGGTACTCTTTTGCAAATTTAAAAGTGTTCTGCAATTTGTTTTAAAAATAAGCAATTCAGTTGATAAACCGCAGAGACTGAATGCCTACCGGATGCCTTTTGCGTCTCGTTAAGTAGAGCTGCATTAAAAAATGATGATTCCAATGCTTAAGAACCCAAACGACAGATGACACTATGCGCAAAAGGAATGCAAGAAGCCATGATGCTGGCCAAAAGGAGACCATGCCCTCGGGGTTTGGCGGCAAATTAATTGAGGTCTCCCATAGGGCCTGATCAAACAGCACCTGCACCAAGGGATCTTGAAAAAGGTAATAAGGTCAGTCACTATCATGGCCTGCTCACAGATGGGCAGTAAACGCCACATCTGTTGCACGATAGAGATCAGCAGGCAATCTAAATGCGTAAACTTAGGATAAAAGTTAAGATTATCGCTGAGCATATCGACGTCGAAACCGATTTTGGAGTCTCTAATTCCATAGATCGACTTGCTGTAGCACATCAGTAACTTGTAAAGGCTGTTCACACTTCCTATAAGCGAGCCACAAATTATGCACAGGATTCAACACTCCTCCCCTATATCATTGCCTTCCACTTAGAACATAGCATAGATCTGGACTTTAACCATTGTGCCTTGTGCTAAGCTATTGGATTAAACTATTATGCTTTTGTACGTGGAAGATTACCAAACTGCATATAAGTGCATAATACATATGTACAAAGTAACAGGCACTCAAGCTGCCAACATCAAAGACACCTAAGCCCTAAAGTTTAGTGATTGTACGACTCCTTGTAAGCCTTCGCCTTTTCATCAGCTTACGTTAAGTAGTCGTCTTCTGCCAGTACTATTTGTGTTATGAAAGATCAGCAGAGCAATTTTGTATGAAATTGTCAAAATCTGTGTGATCGCTTAATAAAGTAAGATCAAATCAAATTAATAGCTTCTCAAAATGCGCTGTTTAATCTATTTAACAAACTGTCCAGATTCCAGAAAAAATGCAAAAAAGGTGAAAATGAGTACTGAAATTCTGCAATAGATACCACTTTGATTATTCATTCACGTCAGCGTCTGCACTATTGCGCATTGCCTTTTGTGTTACATTCAAACTACTTCATCTTTAACTCCAGCTGAAAAGGTTTGATTTTATTCACACAGTTGGGTGGTTTGCGTTTCCGTCTCCGTCTTTCTCCCTACTTAAGTCTCCGTTTGATATAATTTAAACACACCAACAATATTAGAACTGCATAAAATTAGCACGAGTTACTGATGGACAAATCTCATTTTCCGCATTTGTGGTCTATTTGGGTTTCGTTTACTTTGCCTGCAATGCTGTGTTTTGTTATGTTTGCAACCGCACGATCTGTGCTTTATTATTGTAAGTCAGCTGAACTACCACTACAAAGTTGCTAGTAGCCCTCTAAATCTCAATTTCAGGCTAATACCAATTTTGCATGAAAGAGTTCTGAAGTAATAGTACTTCACTCTATTCAGGGATGGCAGAGCAGCAATAGCCATGAAAGCGACACGTTGAGCACAATGAACAAGAGAGAGGAGCAGGTGAAGAGGATGGTAATAAGGATGATGTAGAGGATGAGGCTGTAGCTTCTGCGTCGTGCCACTACCACCATAACACCAATTAGAATGAAGGCTATTGATACGATAGCTGTTTTGCTCACATCTTCATCTACCTCATTTAAAACCATTGAACCAACTGCCAAAGGAAAGGAGATTGTAGAAATAATGTGTGTGGCAGTGCATCTAGCCTGGACATTCCAATTCTGCATATTATATATTAAAGCAGTAAATTAAAGACCTAACTGAGTATATCGTTGCGTGGATCCTCACCTCACAAATCACTAAAGGCACTCTTGTTAACTTCATGATTTGGGAATATAATGAAAGCAAACACTATAGCCAAGTTGTCCTAATCGTAGCAACTCTAGTGAAATATTTAGAAAGTTAGCCTACTTTGTGATTTAAACGGTGCAGAGTCTGTTTTGATAAGTGCTTATAAAAGGATGCAGCAATTCCGTTTTGGAAACATTCATTCATTCAATTTCAAAAGCCGGTCCAAATGCCAAGGCCCACAAATTTCATCCTTTCCACCTGTACATAAAACTCGTAGAAAATTTACATTACAATTAAATAAATTGGTGTTGGTTTCTTTTTTTAGAGCACGTAAATGATACTGAGGCACGGCCAGAAGTTGAAACTTTAAATGGGATTTTTTATGGCTAAATCGAAATTTCGTACTTTGGCAATGACAGCGCACAGAATTTGACTGTTAAATGAATGACAGTTAAGTGACATAGGTTTGACATCGATCTTAGCCGCTGATTATGTCACTCAAAATATCCGGTTACTCCAATCCAAATTTTATTTGGCCATTTGCTTCCTTTTTTTCTCTTTTGGCAAATGCACCTGCTGCAATAAGCAGTCGTATGAAAATAATGTTTGTTTGACTCACATTGTTTTAAACATTACTGAGATAACGTTTTTAATCCTTAATTTGACCTTTGAGAACAACTGATATTATTACTTCTCGAGTGCTCTTATGGCTGTTCAACACTGACTCTCATCTCTTCTTTGTATTCACAATGCCATCACCTTTAACTGTAGAAGTTTGCATTTGTAGACTTTGGCCTCTTTAAACGACTCTATGTAATGCATCGCAGTTTGTTAGAAACGGAAGTAGAAAGGCAGCAACTACCTACCCGTGAATTTGGGGGTGACGGGAATAGGGACCAGTAAGGATGCTAATGGTAATGGTGAGAATGTTAGCAACTCTTCCAAAGCGATGGCCTACAAATTAGGCAATGGTTTGGGCCCCTAATGCTTTGGTGCGCAATTCCAAGAGCAACAATGCAACGATGGTGTACATATCTGAGCCTGTTACCTTGACTATTAGGCTGGTACACTTTCCCTTAGTAAAAAAAGTATTAAAGTTGGAAAGTGGCTTACCCCTAATAAGTAGTATATTGAACAAATGCAGTGCGAGGAAGAACGCATTCAAATCTTGTGGTTACACTAATAAGATTTCCACCGGCTTTAATAAGAAGTAATATCAATGTCAATGAAGGCAGATATATGCTCAGTAACTACTCATTTTGCCCACAACAATCCGTTACTAAATGTTCCAGATTTTATTTTCCTTGTCCTCATTTGGCTTACGTAGTAAGTGCAATAAAGTTTCATGCTAAAATATTTGATAAGATTGATTTTTCCCGCTACTTATTCAGTTTATTAGTGTGCTCCTTAAGTTGCAATTCTAGTACCAGTTTTGCACCTATACATAACTTGTCCTGTTTGCAAAAGAACTTTTCTGCTGTACGATCCTGCATCGACAGATGTGTTTTACCAGTTTCTTTTATAGGCCTTAGAATGGCATGCAAGCAGGAAGTGTAATAATCGCGCATGCACCTCATGACATCGTTGAGAATACGTTGGCGACTGAACGCACCCACCCATCTGCTGATATTTGAGAGTGAGACAAATGCCAGGCTTAGTGATCTCACGCAGTAGGCTTTAATCGAATCACGCATTTTGCTTAATAGTGGCAGGTGTTCTCATGAATACAATACGATATAATGTCTCATCAATATAGAAAATACCACTATTATCTATTTGCCTTGATACGCGGAGTAAATATGTTTAATACAAATGAAATGGCATTGATACATAAGGCCTTAATGGCCCCTACACTATGCGGTAATATTTACCCTCCAAAAATCACTAGTCAATATCTTGGTAAATGCGACTGATAAATAAGGCCCCACACAATGGATTTGCACTCGACTAATTTGAGTGCCTTCTCGAAATGCGTAGGCGTTTAGCTCTCGTTATTCCCTCACTTTGTGTAGGTCTCCACCACATACTTCTGGCGGTTAGACAGCACTAATTGGAATTTAAATTCTCTGTATACACACTCACTTCTCAAGTGGATAACTTCTAGCGAACCCGCCGCCGTCCCAGGTCCATGCATTTGCGATATGCCTTACGAGTGACCTATGTGTTTGTTAACCTGAATCGCATTTGAAAGCATTCTCAGTTTGCGCGCGATGGATAAACTACTGCCATCGAATAAGAGGAATTTACTATTAAATAATTTTCTGCTCAACTAGCTGTGACTAGCTGCTCTTAATCTTCTGAAAACCAAAGAATATCTGATTTTTTCCCCTTAATGCAAAAAAAGACTAAAATTTAATTTGGGTGATGTATTGTCGAATTACGTATTGCATATTTTCACAGTACAATATCCTAACTAATCTCGTTAATTCAGGCGTCTGGCTTCGCGCGCAGGAATGCAGAGGTTGAATGAAGCAAAAACAACTGCAAAAATTTCGTAGCAGCATTAATAGTTCTTCCATTCTCAGGAGTGACATGGACCAATGCATGTAATTTTTAAAGTTGACTATTTAACCTCAACTTCAAACGCCAAACTACTTCAGTCCCTATCCTTTTTGAAATACCGATCTTATTTCCTTTCAATGCACTGGCCTTGTTTTTATGCATTGTAATCAGAGGCTTTAAAATGTTTGACGATCAGTAAATGGAGCTTATTTACGGGAGAATAAATTGTGCTCATTTTGGTAAAGTAATGACAAATAAAGTTATTTCTGGAGATCTACCATCATTCGGAACGAAATGGTAGATATTCAGTAGTGTCAATATGGTCATGATGGATGCGTGAAAGTGCACTACCATCAGACCCTAAATTAAAGGTAGGGCCACACCTAAAAGAATTAATGGAGGCAGAAGGCTAATTGATTAAAGTGTCTACAGGAAGTAGCCGGTAATTTAGTTCTCGTGGGTAGGGAGTTAGCTTGGTTACTTTGCAAAACACCGTATTGCGCTCTCCCTGGTCCACCATGGCCGAGAAGAGACTTACGCAGTGTACGAGCATTCGAGAGAAGATTTTCGACATTCTTTAATTTTCGGATTTACTTCCAACTTCTTCATTTCTAGCGGCTGCTCACACTTACGCTGCCCTTTTAATCTCAGCACATATTAGGCGTCAGCAATCAGAATTCTGTCTTTCGTTTTGCAAATTCAAACTGCGCCGTGCCCACTTCCATGGATACAAACATGGACAGGTCACAAATTCAGTCTCTCGAACTATGTTTTCTTCAATTCTCATTTGCCTGCTAAGCTCTGTCCCCTTTTATGCCATTCTCATCGTCTCTACACGCGCTGCTTGCTGTTTGCGCACCATGCACTTTTGGTGCTACATTCGTACTTGTTGCACGCCATCATCACACTCGTGATGCTCACATCACCCCTACTTTATCACTCCCCTCCGCTAGGTCCCCACTGCTATCACCTCAATCCATGCTCCCTGGGTGAAGAGAGCGTCTGCAGAATAGAAGTCGCAGTGTCACATTTACTCCGCGGAGAATACGGCTTCCCTACTGCAATCGCCAGAGGTGAGAGACGATACATGAGAGGAGGCGAGGTCAATTTAAAGGAGATGAGATGGGACGGGTTTTCCCTTTAGACATACGGGTAGTGCGAAATCATTGAGTGCCTTGAGCTACAAACGACAGAGTACTTGTGCAGTGGTGAGGAGACGCAAATTCTGCTAACATCGAGCCTTCTGCCTTAACTTCTACTTGCTGCACTGCCAAATAATGGCACAGCCTGCAACTTATCCTCCTCCACTGAGAAACAATGTCATCTGGCTATTGAGTACACCTCATGGACCGTGATAAGACATTTATATCATTCGAAGGTACGAGATGTGAGTTAATATTGGTCAGCCTACTTTCGGAAAACCATCACCTACTAACTATAAACAAGTGAATGCAGATCAGTTTTCGCTTTAGCTGTCGACAGTTAATCCTTTGACAAGAAGTCGTAAGATATATTAGCACATTCATTCACTTGCAAAGATACTAGGGACTACGACTAACAAAGAATGATGAGCAAAAAACGCGAAAAAATAGGAGGCAAGAGACATCATAGAGCTGTAAGTGAAACGCTGATGCCAAGCACTATGCGTAAGTCAGCAGGTGCCTACATTAGGGTACAAACAAGAGTAGAGTGAAAGGAAAGAAATTAATTTTAACCATGCAAATTTGTCCAGAGTGACAACATTCTGCGAAAAAAGTGAAATTAGTGAATAAGACGCCAAGTGCAGGGGAAACATAACAGTTGCACCGCCTCCTGTGAAATGCGAGTTATCGTAGCTGGAGGTGAGCGCAAAGGCGAGCAGCGAAGGCGACTACTGCCCTACGGACGCATTAATCGGCGCTGATTTTGCTCCTTCCACCCGCCTTCATGACCACACAATCACTGCTGTGTCTACTGTTCTGCTATCTGCTGCGTCACCAGACTACTTCTTCACTGCATTCACTAGATGCCTACCGCTGTTTGCGATTTCGTTCCATTTTGTCTAATTTTTCTCATCAAGCCATTTCCCCCATTTAACTTGACACGTCTTCATACATCAGCACATGCCTTCTCTGCTATTCCCACCACGCATGCAGCACTACTCAAAATACACATCTCGTTGTCTATGGTCTGCTCCCAGCTCTGGGCTGGTTTGTAAATGAAGGCGACCACATTGCCGACGTGTACGAATGAGCAAGCCTATATACAGCGCACGTGGACAGTACCAGTAGCCAGGGGCCGACTGACTGACCTCTGACTGAATCACCAAATGGCAGAGGCTGCACCGAGTGCTAGCACATTGAATTTTGCTTATTTATAGTGCTGAGTGTCCTTAGCCTAAAAGCAGCTATCTGTTCAATTTCAGCATATTGCAGCTTCACGTTGGCCAAAGAAGAGAAACTGAACAAAAGTCCTACTCCCTACAACTCTCAAATGTATTCATGTTAATTAAGACTCTTGGGAAATTGCAGAATTTGAAACTAGAAAGCTAAGAATCCAGAGATTATGGAAAATGAAAATTGATACAAAAGTGTTTGATGGAGAACTCATATATTTCCAGTGAATGGACTTTTTCTACAATATATTTATTATTCGCTTTCTTTTCAGGTCATTTAGGCCCCAGGATTCAATAAGTGCAACACTTAAACATGTTTAAAACAATAACAGAGTGATAAGTACGCAATAGAGCTTTTCACTAAGTTCGGTGATTCGAGTAACTTAGCAATAGTTTCGGCACTCACCTCTTCCACCTAATTAGGTGGAAGCATTTATTCCTTCATTCACGCAGCTACTCGTCGATGACATCGTTGTGTGCAATGTACTTCAGTGACACTTTCTCCCTGTCCTTCTTTATTGGTCCAGTCGGTTTGGTTCTTCTAGCATTCTCCTCATGCGCGCTTTGCCTTTCCAAACGGTCACATTCCCACTTTTTCTTTTTCCATCTTCTTTGCTCTCTTTACCTAACCCTGATTCTATCCATTCGTGATGCAACTTCTCGTCATCAATTCATCATTCTACCTATCTACCTACTCTGCTTATGCATATAAACTATTAACTTGCTTATAGAGATATTGCGTTTTTCTTTGCGTTAAACGTGTTCCATGTATCTCAAACATTGGAATGTACAGTAAGTACCTACTTCACTCCTTGTTTATCACTCTCCTCTGTTACTCCCTCACTTTTAATCTCCCAATCCTTGTTTCATGGCCCAAGGACGCATTTGCAGAGCAGACGTCTCAATTCCTTATGTACTCCACGAAGGATACAGCTTCCATACTGTAATTGCTAGATGTGAGGGGTGAGGCATGAGATGGTGTGTTATGGGACGGCTTTTACATTAGGTAAAACAGGAAGTGTGATTCATTGAGATCGCTGTACTATGACTAACGGCGTATTTGTGGAGTTGAATTAAGGCTGAGATTCTGCTTCTTCCTATGCTTTCAATTTCACTTACGACCCTGCCAATCAATATGCTTGCAATTTGGCTTCCGACTTGTCAGGTCTACAAATCAGCTAAAATTTAAATTACTGTCATGACAAGAAAGCGTTAATGCGGGAGATAAAATAAGCCGAAATGATGGAGACGCTGGGCTGCAAATGACAAAAATGCGTGGATGCTCATGGATCGCGACCTGTCCGTCCTTCCTCATAATGGCCTTATTCACCTCCTCCTTGCCACTAGCACTTGGGCTTACTATTATAGCAGCACATCTTTGCACTTTCCAGCCTCCCTCACTTTTTCTATTACTCATCGCTGAAGGACTTAGAATAATCAGGAGAAATTTAGATATTTAAATTAGCATCTATACAATCAAACACACCTTTTCTTCACATTTTAAGGAAAAGATCAGAAACGAGCAGTAACCGTAATAGATGCCTCCTGGTCCCATCTGATTTGCCTTTATTAACTTAAAGTTTTAATAGTTTACCCTAACCTTTAACATCTGGACCGATCAGGCAAAATATACCTTACCAGCGTTGCTTGAATACCCTGTCATCACATTTGTAGGGAAAGCTGGCATCAAGGTAATTCGTTTATAGTTTCCCTCTAAGCAAACAATCCACTGCCCAGTATCATTTCCCTCTTCATCCCCTTTTCAGTGCCAAGAAGTGTGGCTACTTAATAAAATGCCCCAATTTGTGATGGTCCACATAATAGATGAAAAATTATGCAAAGTGTGGAATTCCCTCATTTCCAATTAAAAGCGATACTGTAAATATTCTCCTAGTGCAACAAAACGAGTCATACCTAGACATTATTATGCGACTCCCACATTTTCACTGCATTCATGCACTAATAAGCGAATGGCCTAGTGCTTCAAAGGTCACAAATGTTAATGTGGAAAGGGATATGTAGCATTGCCATTGGATTAATTCTACCCTTAAGTGTAAACAATACGACTATAGTAGCGTTGCCGATGATGACTTATGCAAGCCGATAAGGAAACATATAGCGACAACTTTGTCAGATTGGTAAAACAAGCAATACTATTGCTAAGATGAGAAAAAAATAAGGGCGTGCCCTACGATATGGTTTGATTCTGGAAAAAACAGAATCCTTAAAATGAGAGATCTAGACCTGAGCGTAGCATGCTTTTGTAAACATAAAACACAAATGCTCATCAGATTTTGCAACTTCTCATTTTAAGACAATGTACATGCATCCACTGCTCTACGCACCAAACGTCATGAATTTTATAAATGCTCAAGACAATTAAAACAAGTAGCATTTATTTCGCTTAAAAGCAAAAAATTACAAGAGGTGTGCTTTCACAATGTAAGCTAGCTCCTTTAGTTCCATGGAAGTTGGAAACTTCTTCAAAAAACCACATTGCAAACACAATGACACGGTCGTGAAATCCCGCCTATAACGGAGGTGTCCATTCCCCTGACTGACCACATTGTGCCATCGTTAGAGATAGCCAAGCACATGGCTTCACACATTGTGAGCTGTGCCTATTCTCTCCCACAGTTATCATCTTCAACGCATACCGGCTTGGCCAACTCCCGAAATCCATTTCCTTAACATTCCACTTACTATATACTGACAGGTGCTGAGTTGTTACCGTCTGTGATGGTGTCCCAGTATAAGAAGCCCTGTGGCCAGTTGCGGGGTCGGATGTCTCCGTGATAGACGTATTCACGACAGTGCATTTGTGTTTGCACTGCAGTTTGTGAATGAGTCTCCAATGAAGGGCGCGTAGGGCACCCAAAGGGTTGGTGGCTGGATGGCTGACCGACTGAGTTTCTTGATTAATAAATGTGTTACGATGCCCAAATTCTTCATTTGGAGGTATTTATAGTGTTTGATCATAACCCTTGAGCGGTTTTCTGTCGACTTAGAACATACCTCTGCTTCATGCTAGCCAATGAGGAGGGTTGAAAAAGGAGCACAATTCCCTCAAACGCCAAGGGATGAGTGTTCAACCAGAAATTGTGAAAAGTATTGAAAAATTGAAGCGGCAAAGCAGATAAAAAGAACAGGTTTGGATTCTTGGGTTAGATGCATCTCTAACGTACATACTTCCCCTACGTACAATTTTGTTATTCCTCAAAGAATACCGTAAAAAAGATGAACGGATTTTTAGATCTAACCCTAGACGTCTTGCAAATCCTCTACACTATGTACACTTTGCCACATGCTTTGTCGTGTCAATTAATTTAGTAAAACACATTACCAAGAAGGAGTTGACTACAATGGCATTCAAATAGCATAATTGGCGTACTACTGGGGAAGAGATCTTGCTCTTTTATGGGAAAGGGAGGCGCTAATAGGCCCCAAAAACGTCTAATATACACAAACAACCTTTTCACAAACAAACATGAAGACAAAGTCATCATAGACAAAAAATTCTAACTTCTCATTATTCTTCATTTGGCTTTTCTTTTGTTATCTTTTTTCGAAACAGATATTTTCTCATGGCCATACAGATTCTAGACTCACCTACCTCATCTGTAGAGAGTTTGAGGTAGATTTGTATGATTAAGGGACAAGAATCTACACGGACAAAATGCCATCAACCTGTGCTATACAGCCACTAGAGTTGAAAGCATTGTAAATGAAGTAAAAGCAGGAGATAAAGAAAGAAAAGGCGAAGATAGGGCAAACGACGATGAGCTGGGGAAAAAAGTGTGGAATAAGTGACGTATGCTGCGAACTTCGAGAAGTTGCTACTGCAAAAGCGTGAACTAGGGAGGAGGTGAATAAGGCCATTATGAGGAAGGACGGACAGGTCGCGATCCATGAGCATCCACGCATTTTTGTCATTTGCAGCCCAGCGTCTCCATCATTTCGGCTTATTTTATCTCCCGCATTAACGCTTTCTTGTCATGACAGTAATTTAAATTTTAGCTGATTTGTAGACCTGACAAGTCGGAAGCCAAATTGCAAGCATATTGATTGGCAGGGTCGTAAGTGAAATTGAAAGCATAGGAAGAAGCAGAATCTCAGCCTTAATTCAACTCCACAAATACGCCGTTAGTCATAGTACAGCGATCTCAATGAATCACACTTCCTGTTTTACCTAATGTAAAAGCCGTCCCATAACACACCATCTCATGCCTCACCCCTCACATCTAGCAATTACAGTATGGAAGCTGTATCCTTCGTGGGTGTAATCTTGGCCTTCCGCAAATTTATTTACTAAAGTACCTAACTTCGCATTAAGGTGACCTGTATTTCCGTGTCCTCAAACTGTCGAGCTAATTCGAAGGGCAGAAATTGTCGAAGGAATGGCTTGATAGACATCATCCAACCCACCAACCATCCAGCCCGGTTTCTTTGCCTTGCACCAAATAGATGCAAACGCACGGCAGTTTCGAAAAATTTGTTTAGTTTAATGCTACACTTCCGATGTGCGACACATGTGCGACGTGTTTGAATGCCTCCTCCTCCTCCTCCTCCTCCTCCTCCTCCTCCTCCTCCTCCTCCTCCTCCTCCTCTTTATCCCCCTTGTTCTCCTTTTCCTGCACTTTCAAAGAAGCCCCTACATAGAGCTTTTGCGACTGTCCGTTGACTAGCTGTCTTACTTGAGACCCAAATTTGGCGAAGAAAAAGAAAAGGATATAAAGTTTGCTGGTCCCTGCGTGGGTACAGTGTCAGCAAGCATCTTTCGAGATGTCACTCCACCTTACTGAATGAGATGCGCTGACCAATGCACGACTGCTCAGATAACGTAGAAAGCCTCGTCATAGCAAATGGCCTGATTCCAACTACTAATCACGAGCAGTGATGATGGACAGCGAAATGCACTTGGCATGCAACAAATGCACGAAGAAATCCCAAAAAAGCAATGTCCCCCAATTTTAGTGCTTTTGCTGGCTACGCCGTACCCAAGTCAGATTAATCCCACTTTGTATTACCTTCAAAATTTTGCATTCATTATGCTCTATTTTATTAAACACAACTGAATCAAGTGCATCCCATTTTAAACATCAAAATATTTCCATTTATAGAGCTTGATCTGCAGGCTTTACTTCAAACAATATGTATGAATTAGTAGTGTAAAGCAAACAGATCTAATGAAGCTACTTCTCTTGCATTGTAAAAGACAAAACCCACAACACACGGCTTGCTTACTGTTGAGACAACAGCTTAAACACCTGAAACTCAGAAAAGCATGTCTCGATTTGCCGAGGTATTACCCAAGAGGAATAACTCACTGCGCTCACTCTGTGCAGCATCACAATAGGTGACGTCTTTCGAGAGGATGCGACTCACGAAATATAGTCTGTGCTAATTTTCCACAAATATTGCTGCATGTTTAGACTTCAAATGACAAGGCTCTCAATTTAAAACGATGAAACTGCAATAACGTACTTAGCGTGCGCAACCAAAACAAGCGCCTTCTCGATGGTGAAGGATGCTATCGTGGGGGAATCCTGTGCCGGGCATTGCTTCTGGGACGGTCAAATCCTCTATTGGAATTCACAATATCAAAAACCATTTTTAGACCTTAAATTTATTAAAATATGCCACACATTGAGGGGATCGATGCAACTTTACTAAACATGAAGGTTTCTTGTGTACGCTTTCTTTCTATTATATATAAAGGGATGGCTTTGGCACGAAGCCCCCTCCTTTGAGTGAGTAGTGAATGCGGTCATTCAACGCAGACGCATAGTAGTAAGAGCGTGGCTGCAGTGGTTGCAGACAAAGGGACACCCATAACTGTATATCCGCAACTGATAGTGGAGGATACACATGCTCAAAAGGCCTAGTTACAAAAGGCAAAATGTCAGCTGCAATCATAAATGCCCTGATCAATAGTGTATTCTTCTGTTTAACCACGTTCACATCCCCAATCTCATTTCTCCCTCTGTTAAGTCCTCTGCCTCACTCACCTCACTTTTCGTTTCTCCCTCCACCCCTACATTCATCATCCACCAACCACCATTTACTTCATCATTGATGCTGCGGTTGCAGTCATTACAGTCATTGCAGCGGAAGGGTTACTCCACCGAATATAGGGTAAGCGAAGCCAATAAATCGGGGTGATTGCAATCCAACGTTGCAGTCATAAGCACTGTATGGAAGGGAATTATTTGTATTTACTGCATATCAATTCTTACCGTGCTTTACTGTGAATTCACCAGTGTTTCAAACCAATGCAATAATAGGGGGCCAATTAATTTCTATCATCGTGCGCGGTGCTCCAATTTCATTGCTGCGGGTGCCTTTCTCTTCTAGGTGGGTGATTACAAATGCAAAACTACTTACAGGGTGATACCACACATACTTGGAATGACCTTCACAATATGATGCTACGTGTAATTTACATCATAACGCTTCAGTCTTTTTTGAGACACATGCACGCATTAGTGGTAGACGGAGGTGGCTCTTTACACGAGCTTAAATGCGTCTCAACCACCCTCGCCATCTTTTTCTCTCCACCTTCGTCTTTCTTTTCTCCACCTTCTTCTCCACCTCCACATTTACCAAACCCTCTCCATTCTTCTTCTCCTTCTCACCTCCATTCTTCTTCGCCTCAAACTCAACCACCACCTCCTCCTTTTCTTCCTCTTCCATTTTCTCCTTCAACTCCTGCATATTTCCTTCCTGAATCTTGTTTGTCATCACCGTCACAGTCTCACTCTTACTCGTTCTCACATTCACCCTCGTCTCCGTTCCTTCTTCCACCGCCTTCCCTTCTCGCACACCCACTCTTTCTTCACCTACAAACACATACACACCTATACAATGCATGCATTCGAGCATCTTAATTACGCGCCTACCTGTGTCTTCTTCCTCTCCAACTGACCAGTCATCTGAAAGGTACAAGCAACCCCAGTTCAATTCACTGTCCCACTCACTGCCACATCTCTTCTCTCAACTCAGCACGTCAACCAAAATGTGAAACACAATCGTTTTCGTAGTAATCCACAATTTGCACAGGAAACTCTCCGGCTGGTTGATAAACTGCAAAGGCCAAAAGCCCAGCGGAATATTCACTAGTCGCCTCAGCATTGAAGTCACACTGACGATTGACAACACGCAACGAGAGAATGGCATGCATTGGTGGAATAATATTGAGTCTTACCAAAGGGTGGCATCGCAGTTACAGCCTCCTTCATTGTACAGTTACTCACCATCGGTGGATGGTCATGAATGGAGTGGAGGCAATGCAGAAGGGAAATTGATTGAGGCATCACTACGATGTGTGTAAATGCACGCCTCGTACTTCGAGTCTACCCACCTCTGTCACCACACCAACATCATCCTGGTCAACATGGGTAGCATGAAATACGAAAACCTCTTCCCTCACTACTTTCTTGCTTCAGCGGATGTAGTAGGTGATTGAAAATTGGCATTAAATACCACATGTGAGGTGGGCAGCACGGATGGAAACAAAGAGACAAAAGAAGGAAAGGCGGAAAGGGAACACTTACGAAACTGCTCAATTCCTGCTGGGTAACAAGCAGGACGGGAATGTTCAGCAAGTCTAACATTGTTCTCTTTTTCCTCCTCATCTATCTTCTCCGCTTCTTCGCGACCAATGTCCCTAGTGTCTACAATGCCAAGCACATTCCTCCTTCCACCTCATCCCATACAGCAGTCTGCATGTCCTAGCCCATGGCAGCCTCCAATTTTCTACGTTGCTGGTTAGGCTCTACCTGTCACCACTGACAATCAGGCCATGCACTGAACAACACCCTGCCAATTCGCAGCAAGCCTTACTCTTACACATCCTCTCCAAACGCTTGCACGCACATACACACTGCTGCATGCACCAGTCTCTGTGGAGCGGTCATCTCATCATAGCAGAACAATCCTACGAAGTGTTTTCCACAAGTGATGACAAATGCACACCCTCATTCACCCCTATGAAGTACCCTGATCGGAGTCGAGAACGCCTGCTGCTCCTCCCACTCTATCCAATTTGTCTGCCTCTCCTCTTCGCAGCTCACCACACGCAGATGCGATTTATCTGCTTCCTCCCTCGGCACGACAAACGTCGTCATTTTCTCGTCTACATGAAGAGAACAACAGCAAGACTTCCATTTATTGGCCTCCTAATCAAACAAACTGCTGTGGTGACTGTGTAAAATGCAAGCCAGTTCAAGACTGTATCTACCGGAAAATAAATTAGTGCTACAATTACACGCCCTCCGCTCCGTTTGACAGTCACACGCCAATGCACAGAAATGAAAATTTAGTTTTGCAATAAATGACTATAAATTCTTACCTATTAGTTTGCAGTTAGCAGGAAACGCATGCGGTGAAGATAAAAACAAATACTTACTTTACGATTTAAATACATTCGATCATTAAGTATTGAAAAGCTACTTCTAGTACACTGATTATACCTTTCTAATACAAAGACATCCTTTTTATAGTAATAGGCATTGTGTTGTACATTTGTTTCATTTTCTGTTGTGTCTAGTGCTTGAGTTGGCTATAACATGTCCATATAATTCTTGGTTCTATTGATCATGGTGCATTACTAGCACTAGTACCCATTACAATCTGTAAGTTACTTCATTCACAGCTGTTCAATACTTGAATTAGTATGAAACAGTGCGTTTGCTTTAAATCCTCAAACTCTTCATCTTGCTCTTTTCCTCACTTGAAATTCTTCTTACCCCATTTCAATCACTTCATACAGCTGGAATGCAGTCATAGTAAATCCTTTAACAAAACATTTGCCAGCAAGTGTCAAATTTAGCAAGCTACAGAGTTCCTTTCTGACTGGTGGGAGTGGCCACGTCCTCAATTATTTGTACCCTATCCACCTATTGTCATTTCCTCAGGCCAGATAGTGTGCCAAATAGTTTACCAAGAATTAAAGATAACGATGTTTTGTTGGGCATATTGTGCATTACTTGGGGAATGATGCGATTGATGCAATTTGCATCAGACCTGCGAATTTAGCTGCTACATTGCAGAGTTTAAAAGATACTGTTCAGAATTCACAATATTTCTTTGGAAACATAACCCCCAACTACTTTTCTCCTGCTTCTACTACTTCCACTTGCTGGTATCCTCGCCTATAATCTGATATGCAGACCCATTTTGGCCCATGTAGGGAGAGTAGCGAATGTTTGATGTGGAGCAGTGGCATGGCATCTTTGTCCTCTGCTGCGTTTATCTTCCTGTATTTGACGCACAACCTTAGACTTCCGTCATTCATCTTTACCAGAGAAATGAAGGCGGCCGTTGATTAATAGGATAGCTTTATGACCCCGTCTATAGCATAAGAGGTGGTGCACATTTGCCCGACTTACAAATGGTTCTAGCTCTGCCGGCATCTTTCTGCATCGTAGAGACCTGAGTCCTTCCTTGATCTTTAGTAGTCCGCTACTTTACAGGAAATGAAGGTCAAATACATAAAAGGATTTATGATACTACCACTTCCTACACCTCAGCACATGGTAGATTTGCCGCACTCTTTTCTCTTCTATATAGCGGAAGGGCCAGGCTATACCTCACAGTGTCGGATACAAAAACTTTGCTACTTACTTCACATGCAATGTTTTACCCTTCAAATTTACAGAAATTCTAATCACTTATTGCCCAGCCTTTCCTGGAGGTAAAAGGTCTATTCTTACTTTTTTCTCCTAGTTAAATGACATCTAACAAAAATGCAAAAATGCACGGTTAATCAATTACTTTAATCAGGCGCAACCATAAATTACTGACTTAAACACGAATTTAGACTCAGACTCATACCTGCAATCTGGCTAGCATTTAGACTCTGGCGGACTCCGGAAACCGGCTGTGTTGGTTAATTTCTCCAAAGGACGAACACACGACCTACCACGTTATCGACTGACCTGCCGATGGATTCTATTTGATGGACAGTATCCTATGCCAAGAGTTTCAGCCTATTTTGCAAACATGCACTGCCATTCTAAACCAATCAATTCACGTAGTTCTTGTCAGCTACCACTTGCAGCATAAAAAATGGAACAGTTTGGATCAAATTTGCACACAGTAGATAATATTGGAGAATCCGAAGGATTCAAGCCAAAAGTCGGCATTAACTCAACGCAATTTTCCTGGCTTTAATTGCTTCTTAAAAATGCATGAAAATTTTAACAATGTCTGCGCAATAAATGGCTCAAAAATTAACTAATCAATGAAAGGAGAAGCAAACTGACTGACAGATGGAACAAAAATGGATGTGTGGATTAGTTTGCAAGTCAAATGGAATTTGTAAAACATTGGCCAAAATGTTTAAATTCAACCTTAAATTTAAAGTTCCTGGTAAATATCTGCTTCTTTTGGAGCTTTAAATTTTTCCAGGGGCATTTTCGCTGTTTGATGACTCCATGGCCGACGTACCTGACGGAGTTTGCAATATTAATCCAACTGACTTGAGGTTAATAAGTTATTTTTCGGGCCAGTGAGGTCTAGTTAACACTAGCAAGTAATGAATTTGTTTCCTTCAGAAATCATAGTGCGTGAGATAAGAATATTATGAGAGGAATCGCATTGCCCAGGTGACATTTTAAAAAAATTTGATAACAAGAACCAATTTGCAAAATTTCATGTTTCCTGAATTGCAAGACCCTTATTTATCGGACTGAAATTTAACGCCAACAAAGGTGACTGACATACACAAGAAAACCTGAGTACTTCGGTCAAATGTTCGTGTTCGCCCAAACCTCGATACTTTGGCTCTCCTAGCACGGCCTTTGTTGGCTCTGGTAAGTATATCCCATCTCTTCACAACTCGTTAATTTACCCATACGAACCAGCCTAGCCATTTTTAAATGTTACACTCGTATGCCGATAGCATTTGAATGCGCGCTGTTCACATAATACCGGGTAATATTTTCATCCAGATTGATGATTTTGTGCTTGAGTAGATGAATTGAAGGGTGGTTGGATAATCAACACCTCAGTTTGTGCACATACTTATCGAGATATGAACTTGTTTGAGCAACCACACTGGGGCAGCACATAAAATACTACATTCCTTAAAATCAAATTGAGGCTAACTGCTGCTTTTAATCAGTTGTAGCCCAACTTAAGTTAATCGCTACTGAATGAAGATCTTTACATCAAGTTGATCAAGCATGCGTCCAGTGCTGATTTGTGTTTAAATCATGCATACGGTTGAGAACGGATACAGTTGATTTCTTCACATTCTCCCTAATCGCAGTGCAAATACGGTGGCTAGATCTTGTAATCCTCACCCACGATCGGTTGTAATGGACGCTTACAAGTGCTTGGTGTGCTCTGCGACATTCAGCACCCACAGTTTACTCCGAGCGCATGAAAGTCACAAGCTCCTAGGTAGGTGACGTTCCATTTAGCTTACACTTTTCTATTACCCTGTGTATGTGCGAGTGTGTGTATGTGTACCACTTATAAGTGCATACATAAGTGCACATATATATAGCGACCTCACGGTAGTTAAATAATAGTTGAAGGAGACTAAGTGGACCAACTTGGGTTTTGCTATGATTGACGACTTGGGCAACAAATGGTCTAATCAGGCTACCCATGTTTTTGTTAGCTACCGCATCATTTTACTTTTTCTACTCCCCAACAAGTCTTCTTTAAATAAATGTATATGTCGAGCTTCAACAAGCCTAAAAAGTGGTGATACGCTTAAAATAAATCTATTGGGAACGGCCTTTAAATGACTTCGCCGTAAGCGAATGACATTTCAATGTGATAAATTGACAGCAGTTTCTGAAATCATTTCCACTTGTCTAGCTGAAAAATAGGTATTTGAAGGTATGGTTTGATCCCACGTCATAAAATATCTGTAACGACTAGTGATCATTTCTTCTCCGTAATTATCTTCCGAATTCCATAAGCAAGAACAAAGGCACTTTCATATGCACTCAGCTAGAGCTTGGATTCTACATGGTTGACTGATGAGCTGATGCATTAAACTGGGTGTTGCACAGTGTACTTTTGTTTTGCAGGCATGATGAGGGATGATTGCAGCGCAATAGTCGTAAGTGTAAAGGTTGAAATGGATAACTTTGTGCGCTTTTCTTTGTATTCGTCAAAATCCACACAGTGTCCGACTATAGTTACCAACCTACGTTATACCTTCGGTTGCAAGGTGGGTCGTTGTGTAAAAAGTGGATCTGAATGCACTCCTCATGATAGCTAGTTGTCGGACTTGCACTTTCAAGTATGAAGATCATGGAAACAAGAAAAACGATACAAAACGCCGTCATTTTATGCTTACCATCGATAATTGACCACTGTTATTTGGACATTTCCTCTTCTTCAATCATAGGACGTACGACTCAGGATAAGGCAATAAGTAACTTTTACTTGTCCTAGCAAGCTGCTGAGTATTCGCTCATTTAGCCCTACCTATACATTGTTGCCACATTTTCACAATCTTACAGATACCACCAACTCCCCCCATTAGTTCGAAGATGCTGATGAACAGCACTGCCATTAAAATCCTGTGACTAGTGTCCAGTCCACCATTTGATAAATAAACTTTATGCAGTGGCTGGACATTGCTGTGAGAAATCACTGTGCATAACATCTTTCACTTTACCATCTGGTACTGCTGAGTTTGGAATCACTCTGGCTGAACACATGCATTCCTCAGCAAACATGTTGTTCCTCTCTTTTTGTAGTCGGAGTACGTAAAACAGTTTTGTCAAATTGGATTGATAATATGCAAACAAGATGTTCTTATCAATCCAGCATAATATCCTTAGTGTATTCCCCTACGTATTGCTGATTCTTTAGTTTGGGTTATTTAACCATTAACACTTGATTTAGAACATCAGACGTTTTGCTGGAAGAAATGCCTTACTGATTCTCGTCTATCAAAAGCGCGATGATCGTGCTCAGAAGAACAGGACGTGCAAATGGTCAGCCCTCATATAGGCAGCTTTCTGGGTAAGGTTGTCAATTCCTTCAGTCAACCAAACATCATTGTCTTCAAGGTGACCTAAATAAATGAAATTTAAGGATTTTCCTTGTTTAGCCTATTTCCTCAGACTCAGTCTTGGTGAAGGCGCCATGGATTTTGCACACCACGGTAATGAGCCTTACCTCAGAGAGGACTGCAGAAATGGTCATTTGGCACACACGAATTGTGACAAGCACAACGGTTAGAATGCGCTCAGAGGTCTTTAACCGGGGCCAGGGGACCGCGCTGCTCTCACCTTGTTTAGTCCTTGCTGTCGTCGAGTCATATGGTACCAACATAGATGTGGTGAAGTGGTGTCGACTCGGACCCGCCTTCAGGTCACTGAAGCATCGTGGTGGCTAGCAATAAAAAAGGATCACAAGGCAGGTCCTCCTGTTAGACCTGCGAAACCACCTAGATGGGTTGCGCCCTCTTTATAATGCCCCATCCCCCTTTTGGTGACAATTTTGGTCTCAGGAACCTTTGAGTAGAGATTGATATAGTGCAACAATCTTCTCCAGCATTCATGGGTTAAAAATGATTGATATGCCGCACCGGCACTTAGCGGTGTCATTGGAATCAGCGCGGTGGTACCTAAGTGAGAAGGCAGGTCAAAAGGTCTGTCTCGAGACCCTGTATCCTCTAAAGGGGGATCTGTGGACAATCCAGGATTCCTACCAAGTGAACGGCCTTATGAAGACTTTAAAGAAGGTGGTGCACGCTGGGAGCCTTAATCGAAAACAGGGATAGGTGCGCTTGCAAAATGTGGTTTACTCGCATCATCGGCTTTGGCGAGGGCTTGATGAGCAGGGCCATCAATTACGCTACCTTGAGCATGACCACTAGGTCGAACATAACATGAACGTGACTTTAGTGTGCATTTACCTTCAACGTTGTCCGTGACTGAAACTTTGGTAACAAAGGCCGATTAGCATAAACGAGTTTTTTCGCCTAGCTGTCGAATTCCGTGCATCGTGAGAGCAATAAATCACGGTAACAAATGGATGGGTGAGCCTGAAGAGGCATATTTAAGAGCCGGCTGATGCTGTACACGTACAGATTGGCTATTATTTTGAGTAGAGTGGATGCATCACTCACTTTGCTATGAGAACGTGTTGCCTTCGTTGCTCAGCGCTCATGGTCGATACTTTCATCCTCCTAATACCCCTATTGTTGATCTGGCTATCTGGCGTCGGGAATGCCTATTTCCTGTCGCGCCTCCAACTTCATCGCCGCCTTCTCAGTAGCTCCTGGAATGGAAACTCCAATGGTTATGATGGGGAGGGGGAGAGGGAGGAGAAGTGGGAGGAGGAATGTCCTATTAAATGCGCAAAGCAGTGGGAACAACTATCCGAACTCTACGAAGTATGTTGATATACTATTTCCTTTCATGGGTTTGTCATTCCCGACGTGAATATTTGTCAAGTGTTGCTAAATCGCATAACTGCGTTAAATCTAACTGACCATCATCTCATGCGGTGGAGTTAAGGAGTAAAACGATTTGAATGCAACTTTTATTCTTTAAGACACTTCTGTCTTGGAAAAGTATTTTGGGGTCATGAAACATGTCAAAGTTGGCAGTGGGTGGTCGGAAGCACACGTTTTGACAGCTAATTCACCACTTAATGACTCAAGATCGAAAAGTTAGGTGATGGTAGATGCAACTGAGAGACATATGATATAACCTGTAGCATACGATAGAGTGGAAGGCAAAGCAGATCCCTTCTGTTTTGACAATTAGAAGTCTCATCAAGATGACAGATTCTACGAAAGATCTTCCCTTGCCATAGCTTTGCTTCTAGGCACCTATCGCGCTTTATTTTCACCGTTGCAAAAGCTGGTCTTCGTATGCGGTAGTTTTTCGCTTACTACCGCCACCAGCATTTCGTTTCTGTGCACCAATGCCTTGCGGCAAATGTTTTTGCAATGTTCTAACACCATTTCACCGCTCTTTATTTAACAAAAATAACATAATAAACCAATTTTTGTGTAAGGTTAATATATCATGCTCAGCAGTAATTGTTGGATCTTGCTCATAGAAATTCCACCACTTGTGTGTATGCTTGGCGTATCTTGTTGCAAACGTGAAAGCAGTTTATTTTTAAGTTGCCGACATTGGTGCCACGTCAAACTTTGCCTTTTGAAGGAGCCATAATTGCAGGAGCATATGGCAGTGCAATCCTTTACTAGGATTGTGGCCACTCCAAAGCCGATTAACAACACTACCTCCACTTACACAACCACACAACCAAGGCAAATGCACATTAGGAACCGGATTTAATGCTCAGAAGAATGTTGCAAGCACAGAACTAGCAGTCATGGTCGTTTCAAATGGCCGCTTCGGCTCAAGTCAACAGCACTTTCATGTCTCAGAGAGCTAACCGTTAACTTCAAACACTCAATATGTGCTTTCATTTCTATCGCAATGATATTGCCAATTTTACGTCACCCTTGTTAGGTGTCGAAATTAAACTCATTCATAAAGTTATGCATTTTACGGCTGTTAACTTGCGTTTCAATTTATACCTTCGCTCGCACTGTTCTTCACGCACCGCAATTGGTTTGCCATGGGAGTGTGTCAACAAGCGCGATTGTATGCCAGCTGATATGACCCCTAATTCTCACCTGTTTCTCTTCTGATGCAGTCGCCCCCCACCAATTAGCTTTAGTCTTGCGACAAAAGGAGCATAAAAATGAAGGCTACTGCAACTGAGCAAAGACATCACCTCGCTGACATGTAGCTCTTTCTCCATAATAGCATACCCTTACTGAAGGCGCTTCTACTACTCTCTATTCTGCGTTACGGTGAATTACAAATTGCCCTTTGTTATCGCATCTTGCACAGGCTCCACCGTCGAGTCCATAATTAACAGCATCCGGAAGGATGCGTCACAATTCTTTTCCACGCATGCTAACAAATTCCAAGCAGAATATGTTGAAGGCTTTGCTCGCTCTTGCCTCGATTCATTCTACGAGAACTGGGCAATGGAGAGGCAATTTATACCCTCAGCATTTGCATCAATGCATCCCAGTTGGTCATAACTCCTCCCTCTGCAGTATGTTATGTACAACATGCTGTGCCAAATTGTCTTAACCTTCCTTTTTCCCTCGTCAAAGGACTCCAGCTGAAAATAGTGCACAATAATTTCATAAATCTCTCATGCAAAAGCGAAAATTGTGGACGAGTCGAAACCAAAATAATTTGCGCGTTTCTTCCGATGCAGAACTTGCAATCGTGCTAGTACACCTCCCGCATTTACTTCTGCTCTTCGAGAGCAATGTGGTTTTAGTATTCCAGACAATCTAAGTCAGTTTGCTTTTTCGCCTGACATTTGATATCGAAGTCCCATAATTTGCACATTTAGATCGCGGAGAAAGTGAAACGTTGGCGAATAAAGTTGGATGTTTCGGTACGCGTGAACCAGGCCGTGCATCCTGAGGTCAAACTGCAATTGTCAATCACCGTGCACCTTTAGTAGTAAATATTGTGCCGCTGCATACCTTCCTCAATAACGCCTGCAATCCAAATAGCTTCTACCCTTTGCAAGCGGATCGGTCCTAGCCTTAGCCCTTGAAACCTAATCCAGTGTACAATGGCCTGGGAAGCTTAGATACATGCACTCAAAGATAACTTTGAGATGTAATGCGCTAAATCATGACATCGTGTAGGTAACCAGGACCGCATGTGTGAGCATGCTCTCTAATCAACTTTACACGACTCGATTTCTCACACCGTTCATTTGATTCCTCGCAGCTTGTAATTCACGCATCATTAGACTCGCAGTGAAATTTAGAATGTTATTTCTCAGGAGTCGTGTCATTAACTGTGGTATGATGAGATGGAGTGATTTACTTTCCCCACAACATGTCTGGTGGTATTAATCATCGGAAGTGATTATCTTAAGACTCACTTCTCCAATTACTTACCAGCTATCTGCATTTGTCCGATGACTCTCCTCATTAAATTGCGCCTCTTGAAACGATGAATATCATATGCTGCAGACCGGTAAATCAACGGGGGTTGTGACAGCGTTGGCAGTAGAGCCAAAGGCGTAAGGACTGCAGTAGAGGTAGGGAAGGGCGAGATCTCTCACGAAACAGTGCTCTAAACTTTTGGGAAAAAGTTAAAAACAGAAATTTCGGAAACCACTTGCAGGCAGCAGTTTTGCGTTGAGGCATTCGCGCTTCAAGCATGTGAGTAAATGTAAAGTAAGGGAAGATTTTGAGGCTCACAAAATGGATGTTGTTTTGGGAAAAACGCTTTAATTAATTATAGGCCATGAGTGTCGTCTGGCCGTCAATCGCGATCTTGATTATGTCTTCAATGTAGCTGCTAAATTGCAGGCCCATTTGGCAAGACAATGTGCCGGCTGTCGATTAAAGCTTAGTTTGGCTGCCTTATTGCAACGGTCTTATTTAAGCTGCGAACAATTAAGAGGGTTCTTCTGGCTCGAAAATCTGCGAATTTGCTGACCCAGATGAGGGCGATATTCTTCTATCACCAATAGCCACATTAACACAAAATTGATTTTGCTCAAATCAGCTAGGTGATCAGCAATTTAAGTAGAAATGATTTAAAAAGCAGGATTTTTGCAATCCACAGGTATCCGAAGGCAGCTTCCGCTTGTGAATCATCTACAGCTTTAACTGTTTACCAATTGCTTCCATGGTGAGTGTTAGTGGCAAGCGGATGCGAATGCCTTTAGCGAGATTTACACGCTCGTTACTTTTCTTTTACCTTCTGCTGCTGTGGTGAAGAACAGCGCTGATTTCGCACGAACTCGTTATAATTCGTGCGCCTATCCCAGTTACATCTCTGGCAATTTAGACAATGATAGGGCAGGTAAAGGGACAGATTGACTACCCCGGTTCCGTTCATGCTCCACGCGGCTTCCATCATCGGCCTTTTACTCTAGCAACCTGCCTCCTCTGCCTACGTAGCTTAACTACCAAAATGCCTATATGAGTGAATGCAACCTCCTCACATGCGATGAACGCGTTCCATTTACCTCAATCATTAACATGAATAATTTACTGCCATTGCTTGCGCCTAGTTTCTCACTCTGTACTGTTTCATCTGCATAGCTAGCTCTCCAATCCTCATTTGATGGGTTAACGACAAATCCGCCGAAAAGACGTCGCAGTGCCTCATGAGCTCCACGGAGGACCCAGCTTCCCTACCGCAATCGCCAAAGGTGAGGTCAATTAGAGGAAGATTAGAACGAAATCCCTTCTCCTAAGACACGCAGGAATTGCAAATTAGTTGAGAACCTTGGTCTGCTACTGCCAGGATGCTTATTGAGTGGCGAGAAGGTGCCGACTACTTTCACCTCTACTTGCGCTTTTGCCAGCTCATACCATTATGCTTCTGCTTCTGGTATGCCATATCTACGAACGAAATAATGATTGAGTGACTGGCGAAATAAGAGGTGCAAAAGAGTATATAACCTTGGTGATAATGACGAAGACGCAGCCACGTAACTGATGAAAATGCATGGATGCTCACCCAGTACAACGCACCCCGCCTCTCTCAGAGACGCCTCATCCACTTCCTCGTTGGTTCACGCCCGCACTTCTACTCCTACCATAAAGTCTAACTCTGTTTTTTTCGTACTTCTTTTATATTTTCTCCTTCATACCTTCCCCGTTCCCATCTAGCTACCTCGTCTCTTTTACATCTCTTGTCTCGTCACGTCACTCCATGCCATCTGAATAGCATCGGCACCCTGTCTATGGAATGGTGTCCACAGCCAGATATATCGGAATCAACTATTCACAATGTCCATGGAATTCGGAGGTGTGTTTGAAAGCACTTCGCCGCTCCACTAAAATGATGGCAACTAGGTGGTGATGCGCACGGCCACTACAAAATAAAATTATTGTACGTAGGATTTTGAATGCAGGAATATTCTATCCATATGGTGAATAGTATGAGTAGTGGAGATTTCGTTATTTTGGTCGCTTCAGGCACATTGACGTTAATCTGTAAATGTCAGCGTCACCCATCCAATTTGTCCATGGTTATGCAAGCTGTCTTCTGAGCTTTGGCCTTTCCTGCCAAATTTTAGCTCTTTGGCTAGGAGGTTACCCTTTTTAAAACCGAAGCAAAGTGAGCGTGCCAGCGTTGGCAAGAGTGTCATCTAGTGCATGTGGAAATTGCCGAAATACAAGTGTTCTTTTGTGACATCGTGCATCATGAGATGGTCGAGAGCATAGAAGCACGTGGAGCAGGACTGTCACGCGGAGGGTACAGAGACGACGAGAAGGGTATAAAAGGCGACACATCTGAGCAGGCAAGTGAGTATCAAAGGAAGCAAGAAGATAATCAGAGAAATGGGATTCGGTGGCTGGCCATGTTCATATCCGTGGAAGTGGGCACCGTGGAGTGGTGTCATACAGGGCTCGCAGTGTGGTGAGAAGAGTGCGTGGTCATCATGGGTGGTGCCACAATGTGAGTCGCCATGCGCATGGTCATCATGGGCGGCGCCGCAATGTGGCAAGCCGTGGGGATGGTCGTATCCGTGGTGGTAGAGCAGCCAACTGACACTGAACAAGCTCTCCTTAACTTCCTTCTTGCTATATAACACTAGTGCTGATTGTGTGTAGCCATTTCTAAATAAACGATTGTGCAGCTGATCCAGCTGTGTTTTTCACATTGCTAAGCAGCAATCATGTGGTACAAGGGCAGGGTGCTGAAGGGAGTATGAATCCAATGCTCCAAGCAAATGCATTAGTCAATTTGGCTACCAGTCTGTAAGCCAGTCAAGTAGGCAATCTATCGGTCAGTGAATCAGTCACTCAACCGAGACACCGGTACAATTGGGAGTAGAAGGGAGAAAAGAGAAAGCGCAGACGCACTTATGTCGAATTGACTCAGGGGAATGGAAGAAGAGAATGCGGAGCGGGATAATGCGAGTCCATTAACGTAAATAAATTATTGAGAAACAAATGCAGCATGGAGGAAAAAACGAAAACCAACGTATTAAAGGAGGTGGGATAGTGGGGACTGCGGGTTAGCAGCGAAGAGAGAAACATGCAATGACTGAGATTTAGGCTGAGGAGATAAGGTAATCACTAATACCCGTCTGCCCATCATCCACCCACTTTGTACGATCTCATTGCTCCGACCCATGTGTGCACTTTTCAATCGTCTATTCACATACCCATCTATCCGTCTGCAGGACCATGTTGTAGGCACCAAATTACTGCATTCATTTATTCTTTCATCCGAATTTGTAGTCCATCGTGCGCACGAGCACACATTCACACCTTCTGGAAGTTCAATTCGACTTGGATCTTTGATTTTTGCCTCGGAGATTTTAAACTTCTTTGGATTCACCCCTTAAATAAAGCTAGCCTCCAAGGCACTTGGGGTGCTGTTATGAAGTTGGCAGATTTTCATCCACTCCGGAAATATCTCATTTTCTACCTCCAAACCCTTAAAGCAGAAGCAAACTTTTTCACTCCCTTCTTTCTGCTCTTAGGTTCTATCACCTTTCTATCACCCTACAGTGTCCACCTGAACCT
>LN902851.1:651229-794059 GCA_000469725.3 Echinococcus multilocularis
AAGGCAAGAGCGAGAACGCATTTCACCATCGTAAGGCATACGATGCAGCCATCCACAACAATTTGCTCTACGTTTCCAGCATCACATCAACGCTGGTTGCTGCTCTGCAGAGTGCCAATGCATCCGCCTTGTCGGCCTGCAAGCATGTAAAGGCTTGACACCAGACAGTTGATGGGAATCGCCTTCACTCAGACCCGTAAATACCGCGTCTGTTTGGTGGTGCTCGAGTTCATTTGCAGATTTGCTACTTCACTGTATGACAACGTATGTTCCTTGCGAGTTGCATTTCTACAAGCTTCATCCCATCATTGCGGCCCTTTGGATTGGTTCCCAGTCTGCAATGCAGAGACCTGGGTAACACTTGAATAAAAGACATGCCTTTTGGGCCTACATTTGACAAGGTGGTGCATAATTAACATCTTCGAAGTTTATTCCAAATAAATTTTACCTGCTTCTACCTGCTATTGTCAACTCACATACCCTTACAGTAGAGAATGAGTTTAATACCGTCAGCTCAAATGGAATGGGTACTAGAAATAGCGTGAATTTGAATCAATTGGTCATTTGTGGAGCCCCTGCATATCGAATCGCTCGAGGTGAGGCCTGATCTTACGAGCTGTCACAAACCCGATGGCAGAAAGTGAGTGAGACAGCCATTGAAGTAACAAGCTCAGTCATCAATATTGGGAAAGCGGTCTGCAATGTGGTTTCTTCCTCAGAGTCGTTGTTATTTGGCATCCAAGAGCTGAAACAGTAGCCCTCTGCTCGGTGCTCAGTTAAATTATGAGTCATTCCTGTCGCGATTGTAATAAAGGCGCCAAATACTCACTACGTGTATTCACTCCGGGTTGTTTCTCTGCTCGCAATCCTCTCACCTGGCATTCGTTTATGGGTCTCGGTAACACAGACACGTCATTTGGCTAGGGTGCCATTCAGGCCATTCAGTGATGGTTCAACCACCATTGTTGCTTGACATTGCATTGCACGAGTCGAATGAGAGTTTCGAGCTACGAATAGGACCGCCACCACCACATCGTCCCACACCCAAGTAGGAATGAATTGCAGTCACTTAGATAATGCCGTGGCTCTGCTCGACGACTGAACACTGGCTCTCACTGTCATGTCACGCACTTCCATGCAGGTGCTCCTCGCATTTGATAAGCTGCGTGCAGACTGCTTCACGAACTACGTGCCGACCGATTGTACTATGCAGACTACGCAGGCAAAATTCATCTATGCATAACAGGCTACATGTCCCATCTGTCGTAGTTTAGATCGTTTATCGTCTACCATATGTTAAGGTTCGCCCGTTTTGCGCCGCCAATTCTTCCCTGTATCGGACAACCACTTAGGACAGGAGCCCAGCACGCTGATGTGGGCGAGAAATACTATCACAGTCGACCTGGATCAAACACTCTAGTGCGCGATTCCTTCCAGCAAATCATGCTCTCCAATGCATGAGAACTGATTAAAGGCCTTCAGTAACTTGAAAGTAACTGGAAGTCCAATGAAGGTGCGCCAGGAATCGCGAGAAGGCGGTGTCGCATTATCGTTGAGGGATGTAAGTTGAGGGATGTAGGCACGCTCCCTTCGTCCGAAGTTTGACGCTTCGCATGCTTGGCATTTGGCTGTCCTGTCCTCTTCCTACTCCCATCAACCAAACATTTCACGGTGACCACAATTCAAGCCTCTCGTAGCCACCACTTCCTCTCCTCCGTGGCCAGAATGCTCAGCTTTTCTCATGAGCGAATCTGCCCTGTCGCATCTCCAACCTGCGCATCATCGCACGTGACATCACATCTCTCCTCCTCTGTTCAGCTGCGCTCGATGCTCTGTCGGCCTGCACACCACAACCACTGCTTTTACGGGCGAATTTGGCAAGTTGGAGGAAGACTGGAAGGATAATGAGTGGAGGAAGCAGGAATGGAGGAAAGAGGCTATGACGATAGCGTTGCCGGCAGCGTAGCAGCAACACCGATGGCAGGCGAATTGAGGAAAGGGAGGAGTGATAAGGGAAAAGGGGTTGCAAGAGTGGGGTGTGTTGTACGCAGGCAATGACAAGAGGGAGGAAGATAGGAAAGCAGGCGGGCTGGTAGGGAGGCAAGGAGAAGGGGAAGGAGGGCGAGTACTTACCCCGACGTTATTCGAGCACGCAACCCTCTGATCTGAAGTCAGACGCGCTACCGGTGCGCCAGGGACTCACAACGCTATTGGCTTCACCACCACCACCATCAGATTCGTTATCCCCACAATTATCGTTACCAGCGCCAAACATGGCGGGTCTACGACCACTCAGTACAGCATTGAAGCATTGCAGTGCTTACTGGCGGACACCTTAGCCTCACCACATGAAGTGCTGTGCCCCCTTTCACTGCTAGCAGCTGCAGCAGCAGTAGCAACGTTGAGGACTGCACATAAGTGCTCTTAGTACCCTTCCACACACCACATGCATGTACCAATGGTCCTAGGCTGCGAGACCACTTTGACGTCGACTACTGCCGCCATGTACTGCTTTTAGTTGTGTGAGCACATGCGCTGAGATGATACCAACAGAAGCAATTGGGAGGGCGTCTATGGAAAATGATGCGATCATTGGAGTGCAAAATGAGTGTGCAGCCTGTACACAGTACCAGCATTGACTTGTGTGCTGAGTTTTGAGGGCATCATTGACATTCCTTGACGGCAACTTTAATGGCCTTGACATTGGCAAGACCAGTGATACATCTAGTATCGCCCTGCGTTGTACCAATCAATGAGACCACAAAGAGGCTGCCAGTTATGGCTTATCCTATACCGTTAGCAGTTTAAGGTGGCCCCATTTTGTGGGGATTCATAGTACTCATATGCATGAGCAGGAGCAGGTGTCAAGGCATGTCAGTGGATAGCAGATGAGGAAACTCAAGAAGCTGACCCAGGTGACATTGCAGGAGACCTTTGTGTTTAAGGTGGCACTGGCTATATAATCGGCGTAGTGGGATACGATAAGGCTGCAGCGGGCGGCAATTGCCATTGGAAATGCCGATGGAGTGAGCCTGCGTGGCTTGATGGACAAGGCGCATGTCTGCTCCCGCCGACCGTATTATTTGGGCCCTGCGACTGCACCTTTCCTAATGCGATAGTTCAGTAGTGAATAGTCTGTGTCGATGTCGTCTAGGTACCGCCACGAAGAGCTGCCCCAATATCACGTCTGCAGAGAAGAGGCAGCAAATGGCAAATTGCTACGTTAAGCACGCTTGATGGTTCAGATCACAATGAAAACGGCCTCATGTTTTTTTGTTGTTGTGAGTAGTGTTTTGGGGCCGAATTTGTTGTGGAGAGGCACCAGGGAACAGCCGTAGAAAGCTTCCCCAATTTTGCTACAAATCCAGATGCCTTGCTTTCGTAGATTGATAATTCCAGTTATTGCAGCGTAGCTCACCCTATAAAACAAATGGGAATCTGTGAGTCTTGCAAGAAACGTCTCAAATCAGGGGTACAAAAATTTGTGCCAGCTTGCGCTACCACCAAGCCTCCATTTTGTCTAAAAGCTAGATGTCTGCCACTATATTGGCACAAATCACCATTTCTATGCAAAGCCCAATTTTGTGGTCAACACCCATCAAGTTGTGGTGCGCCGTGAAGTCGTTAGAGCAACCAAAACCTCAGTGGTCGCCTCTGGTGAAGTTACCGACCTGTCAGTATGAACCGCCGTGAGTGAGGCGATGCAAGGTGAACCGCCGATCTTGGACCAATGCATAACTCTGATGCCACTGTCTCTGTGGCAGCCACATAGGTAGAAAACCGTACAAAAGTGCGGGCAGCTGTAGAGACTGCCTCTGTGGAACAAAATGCAAAAATAGACTTTGCTCGCGTGCCTCATGTGCAGCGCGTTTCCGAGGTCTCGTAAATCGTGTGATCCTTTGGTCGACTTCTCGCCTTGAAGGGGCCTTATTTAACCAAACACCACAATCACTGCCGCACACACCGCGGCGCGCGTAGCTAGAGGTGCCACTCGGTATCAAGAAGCTCTTTTCACAATATTACTTGCCAATGCACTCACACTCAGCAAACAGTGTAATTGCAGTTCTATGGAGGAGTGGTCACTCAGCATAAATCTGGAGGGTCACACGATCAACCAAAAGTAGGATGAGGTGGTACACCCATGTTCTCCCATTATCAGTCCGCAAAACTCATGTGAATGTGACTGGTGGAAAAGTGCGCATAACTTGCTTCTTGTGCGTGGGCACAAAAACAATTTAAGAGTGATAATTTTTGCGCTTATTTTTTACTTTGGACGAAGATGAAAATTGCCATAGATGGATAAAGCCGGCAGTTTGGTGATGCAGTGAGTAGGATTAACATACTGCATTTCACCATTCGCCTCCATCCATTCCTACGCAGTATTTGCAATTGGCTCACTGCTTTTCTCCTCAGCCTTGGCCACCACGACATTAACACGAATGGGCGAGTTTGAAAGGCGCGTCTAATTGAGTGGCAGTAGAAGGAGGGACACAGAGGTGCCACGGTTTGGGCGTGTTCAGTAACGTTCTCTCCTTGGCGGAGGTTGACGGCTCATGATCCGTCACATAGGTTCGCATTCACCGACCACCCGCCTATCGCCTAAAGGCGCATCCAAGTAGTCCAGCACTGCAGCACTCATTTGAACTGCTCTAAGCTCCATTAGGGCAAGCCTACCCATTCTGTGTCAGTTCTTGCCATCATCTGCACTTATTCCCGTTAAATGCGGTGGTAGATTAGAGAGTGTTCTTGACTCTGCCCTACAGGTAGCAGTATTTTTCAAACTCCATCCATTTGCGCACTTTGGGAAAAGCGAGCAGCGTGTCAAATGTCATGTGAGGTTTACTTCTCATCCCCTTCTTTTAGGGTCAGGGCATCAGTTCTTTTCTGTCCTCAGTGGTGACGAGGTGATGACTAACACCCTGCCACTTGCAACTGCTCTGCAAACATGGTGGATGGGCAAGAAAACAGGCGCACGCACCGATCTCCCTCCCTTCATCAGTGTCCTCTACTAAGATGATGATCCGTTTTGCACTTAACCGCTGTTCATGACTACCACTGATAAACATTGCTGTCATTGTCACACGAATAGGCGAATCCGAAGAGTTCAAGTGATGAAATGAGCCGAAAACTCCGACTGGAATGGGGCTAATTTTCATTAAGAGACAAACTATGATTTCGTAGTGTCTGGTAAACAAGAGGGATTTTAACCCAAGCCAAGTTGGTAGAAGCAAGCTCGGCAATTTTCGAGCAATGCTTCACAAGCTGCTGTGTGCCACTGCAAATAAATCAGAAAATCGCAGAAGTACCGCTTTTTAATTGGTTTTGAGGACGAAGTCGAACCACTTCAAAATGATTATGCGGTTGAAAGCAAACTCAGTGATTGGAAATTACACTATAAGTATAACACTTGAGTTGCCCATTTTACTCCTTACTCCGTCTCTGCCTGCTGCACTGGCTCAACTAGGCACTCGCCACCACTGCCACGCACCACGCCATTGTGCTCGCAAGTGTGCAATGCTCCTGCACAAGTGATGCAGGGTAGCGTCGCGCCACACACCTCGAGTGCGATGTGATGCACCGCGCGGGTAGTCGGCTGCAAGTGGGTGGATGGGCGGGTGTCAGTAGCGAAGGCTGAGGAGCGTGAGGCTAGTTCAAACGCGGTGACGCGCGGAGTCGCCCCTGTAGCTTAGTCGGATAGAGCGCCGTACTTATAATGCGGAGGTCGAGAGTTCGAGCCTCTCCAGGGGCAGGCTTTTAGCCTTGCTGCTTAGGGCAAATGGTGCACGCGTGTGGTGTCATCAGCGCACCCACACTGCGTGGTTCCATGGTGTAGTGGTTAGCACTCAGGACTCTGAATCCTGCGACCCGAGTTCAAATCTCGGTGGAACCTTCCTCGCTCTCTTCCCCCCTTTCCACTTCCCCACCTCTGCCTCAAGCACGTCCCCTCTCGTCTGCGTCTGCACAAACTCGTCAGCATGCCGTGCACACGTTGGTGGCCAATGACGTTGCATTTTGGCTGCTGCAGCTTCTCACAGCCTATGGCATCCTCATGGAAAGGGGAGGATAGTGCGATGGTGGTAGCAGTGGAGGAGAGTGGGTGCGTGTGTGAGTGATGGGAAGATTGGTAAAGCGTGTGACACATGTAATGCCTGTGTCTGGAGGCTGGGGAGTGGGAAAGGCGAGCGCACCGCTCCGCCTGGTGGAGGTTGAGGGGGATGCGCCGGCCGGGAATCGAAGCCGGGCCGCCCGCGTGGCAGGCGAGCATTCTACCACTGAACCACCGGCGCCCTACTACCGAACTCTTCACTCACTCACCCACCCACACCACCATGCCTCACCATTTCCATCCCATGCCCACACCCCTCACCCACAACATCGCACAACGCCCACCCTTGCACCAACGCATGTGCATCTCCATGTCATTGCCATCTTTCACGTTGTTGTTGTTGCTGCTGCTGCTGCTGCGCTGGGTGTGGTGATGCCGAGGTGGGCGAGCACAAGCGCTGCAATACTGTAATGCTGTACCGAGGCATTGTGTGGCCGGTATGGTTACGTGTGACAATGGTAATGGCAATGGTGTGCGATGCTAAAGATGATGGCGAAGGCGGAGGGCGCTGTGACTCCGTGGCGCAACGGTAGCGCGTCTGACTCCAGATCAGAAGGTTGCGTGTTCAAATCACGTCGGGGTCAGAGCTAATCTTCCCCTCCCTCCCTTCCTGCCACCCTTCCGCCCTCTCCTTATTGCTTGCCTACGACAAACCTCACACTTATAGCCCATCTCCTCCCATCGCCTGTGCCCTTCCCTCAATCCATTTCTCCGTACTCTCACCGTCATGCCTCATTTCCTCCACCCTCGCCTACACTACACTACACTACACTACATGACAGGACTCGACACGATACTACTACTGCAAGGTGCCAAAGCAAATTGCAGAAGCGAATGTGGAGGTGTGCTGGTCCATAGAGAGGAGAGCACACATTTCTGGGGTAGAGCAGAGTAGAGGAGTGGAGAGGAAAGGAGCGATGAGGAGGTGAGATGGAGGAGGGTGGCTTGCAAAGAGGAATGTGTGTTAGGCATGAACTTAATTTACACGGACAACAATATGAACAGGAATTTGCTAAAAGTTGCATTCACTCGAAAATGCATACAAACTCATCCGGTCAAACATTCGCTTTATTAGACATGCACTTTAATTAGAACAAATTTACTCGAAATAGCGCGCAAACACAGTTACACAAACTTGCATGCCGTAAAGCTGCAAATGAACCAGCATATATTCACACCCAGGTGTATTCGAACCGCTATATGAACAGGCATTTACCCATTAGAAGGCATAGAAGAACACACATCTACTGCAAATAAGGCTTATTTGGCGGATACTAATGAAAACTTATTTAGTAGAGAACTTGGTTTCTTCGAGCCTACATATGACCACATGTACTCTCCAATTAGTTTTATTCGACCCTACATATAAACACACATTTGGCTAGTAAAAGATTTTTGAACGCATTTACTCAGAAGTGTGTCCATTTGAACCTTGAAGTGAACACATGTTCAGACAAAACTACGTTTGCTGGTCTAAATAGGGAAAGGCAGAGTGTTGAAATCAAGATTGTGGTTAAATTGCAAGAGGTGGTGTGCATTTTCGCACAAAGTTTGAGCAAAAGCGTGCGAGGATGAGTGCAAGCATGTCTGCAATCGCACATTTGACGTATGAATGTCAGTTCACCTGACAACGTTGCCTTATTTGTAGCCTCAAAATTCAACTTTTTCTTCGCTTAACACCGCGATTGAACGCAAGGCTATTGTTGTTCGTTAAATGCTATCACTGGCGTTCCAGTTCCTCGACACGGTGATTAGAGTGAAGTTTGTTCCCATCCAATGAAAGCCCTTTAGGTGTCTTTCTTAACTCGTGTCTAGAAGGCGGTGCAACCCTTTTTGTGTAAGCTCTGTTTATTTCTGTTTCTCGCATGGTGTGTAGCAACACATGCCACTGGGTAATCTACTTCCACACACCAAATGCCGCAGTAAGTACTCTGCCCAACTCCTGCCCAATGCTAATGGTCCAACTAATAAACCTTATTATTGTGGTGGGTGAGTTAGGGACTACAGTCCAGTGTATTATCTCATGCTCTAATGCCACTTCCAGTGGTCCTTCCTGTCCGATTTGTCTAGCTGGCCTGCACATATTAACAAGTGAGAGAATTACACCGTGTGTCTGAGGATTGCATTCACGTTGTCCATGATCCACCTATCAAAATCGTGCCAAATAATTGAAACGATCGTGTCTTGACGACGTCCAGTGGACTGGTTTACCTGACATGGTATCTTGCAAGACCCACTAATTCCCGTCACCTGGAGTTTCCAAAATCTCCAGTTTATGAAAGTGTGGTGGTTGAATTCGTAGCGAAATTGGAAAAGTTTTCCACGGCTAGACTATGCTGTCTCTGAAAATAATTTCGCCCTGTGCAATCTGTTTCAAAATTTGACATTCAACATCATTTCCGTTGCGTGCCAAAGGACCCATCGTTCTTCCTCAGTGTAAATGATTTTCATCACCTATCCTTCAACACTTGAAATTCGAAATACTCACAATGGCGGTACCAAAAGCATCGTTGCTGTGCACCAAGACATCACCAAATGGGGAGGGCAGAGAGGTCTCCCATAAGTAATTTGTTTTCTAAAATACTTAGTCGTCTAACTTTCTACTGTCTCTCTCTTGTCCATTTTCAGGGCATTCACATTTCATTATGAATGGCGATGCCGAAAGGTACGCTCAATGCGCTGCAACTTAGTGGATCTGAGCCTGTGGCCTTGCAACCGTTGACACTTTTCTCCTTACGTGTGTGTTCATCTATGTTTCTTCGTTCTCCAATGGCGCTTAAAATAACATTCGCCCGTTTCGCATTCATGGTTGTGCTAGGCGTGAGCTTCGGTCTCCTGCTTTTTTGTCCTTATAATCACTAAATTTCTCCACTTTCATTATCGATGTCGTATTTCATTAAGCCTGGTAACATTGGTTCCAACGAAGATGCCCAAACATGCCTCCGCCACCACCTCCATCATGGATCCGCTTTACTGACGCATGATTTGCATTCTTTCTAGGAAAAGTCATTCTCACGCCAGCACCAACAGCATCCCCCTCGTTGACAGCGACATCCCGCATAGCGAAGGGGCAAGCCTTCATTTATTAAAGCACCCTTTCCAACATAGAAGTACCCATGTCTTCGCTTTCTCTCATTTCCTTCAATTCTTAAAGATTTTGCCAAATAAATCCCAACAACACCAACGACATGGTTGGTAGCAGCGGCGAATGGCGAATTCGTATTTCGCGATTGCTGGGCATACGATGAAGGCAGTCGCAACAATTTTCCCCACGTTTTTTGCATCAACACGCCTTCTGCCCTGCCTTATCTCCACCTCGCCCATCGTCTTTTACGCTATCGGCTTTACTCAGCTCTGTTCTCCAGGGGAAAGCACACCATAACCTCTTTTTTTTTAAACAAAGTCAGCTTTTTGGAGGCGAAGGAATGGCGGTAGGCAGGATGGACAATATCAGTAATGATGATGGTGTTGTCAAAAGTGCAGCGACTGCACTTTTCCTAATGCGATAGTTCAGTAGTGAATAGTCTGTGCAAGTATTGCTTTTTTCTGTGTGCAGACACTAAAATGGATATTTTTTTCAAATACCTCTATAGTCACACCTCTCATCAAAAAGGCATTTATTCGAAGATGCATGTGAGCACAGATTTACTCAAGCATACGTTCATTCGAACTTGCACGCAAACACATGCTTAAGCCTAGTTGCGTTTTGGAACCTGCAGACTAACTTGCTTTTGCTCAAACTTTGTGCGAAGATGCACACGACCTCTTGCAATTTAACCACAATCTTGATTTCAACACTCTGCCTTTCCCTATTTAGACCAGCAAACGTAGTTTTGTCTGAACATGTGTTCACTTCAAGGTTCAAATGGACACACTTCTGAGTAAATGCGTTCAAAAATCTTTTACTAGCCAAATTTGTGTTTATATGTAGGGTCGAATAAAACTAATTGGAGAGTACATGTGGTCATATGTAGGCTCGAAGAAACCAAGTTCTCTACTAAATAAGTTTTCATTAGTATCCGCCAAATAAGCCTTATTTGCAGTAGATGTGTGTTCTTCTATGCCTTCTAATGGGTAAATGCCTGTTCATATAGCGGTTCGAATACACCTGGGCGTGAATATATGCTGGTTCATTTGCAGCTTTACGGCATGCAAGTTTGTGTAACTGTGTTTGCGCGCTATTTCGAGTAAATTTGTTCTAATTAAAGTGCATGTCTAATAAAGCGAATGTTTGACCGGATGAGTTTGTATGCATTTTCGAGTGAATGCAACTTTTAGCAAATTCCTGTTCATATTGTTGTCCGTGTAAATTAAGTTCATGCCTAACACACATTCCTCTTTGCAAGCCACCCTCCTCCATCTCACCTCCTCATCGCTCCTTTCCTCTCCACTCCTCTACTCTCCTCTACCCCAGAAATGTGTGCTCTCCTCTCTATGGACCAGCACACCTCCACATTCGCTTCTGCAATTTGCTTTGGCACCTTGCAGTAGTAGTATCGTGTCGAGTCCTGTCATGTAGTGTAGTGTAGGCGAGGGTGGAGGAAATGAGGCATGACGGTGAGAGTACGGAGAAATGGATTGAGGGAAGGGCACAGGCGATGGGAGGAGATGGGCTATAAGTGTGAGGTTTGTCGTAGGCAAGCAATAAGGAGAGGGCGGAAGGGTGGCAGGAAGGGAGGGAGGGGAAGATTAGCTCTGACCCCGACGTGATTTGAACACGCAACCTTCTGATCTGGAGTCAGACGCGCTACCGTTGCGCCACGGAGTCACAGCGCCCTCCGCCTTCGCCATCATCTTTAGCATCGCACACCATTGCCATTACCATTGTCACACGTAACCATACCGGCCACACAATGCCTCGGTACAGCATTACAGTATTGCAGCGCTTGTGCTCGCCCACCTCGGCATCACCACACCCAGCGCAGCAGCAGCAGCAGCAACGACAACAACGTGAAAGATGGCAATGACATGGAGATGCACATGCGTTGGTGCAAGAGTGGGCGTTGTGCGATGTTGTGGGTGAGGGGTGTGGGCATGGGATGGAAATGGTGAGGCATGGTGGTGTGGGTGGGTGAGTGAGTGAAGAGTTCGGTAGTAGGGCGCCGGTGGTTCAGTGGTAGAATGCTCGCCTGCCACGCGGGCGGCCCGGCTTCGATTCCCGGCCGGCGCATCCCCCTCAACCTCCACCAGGCGGAGCGGTGCGCTCGCCTTTCCCACTCCCCAGCCTCCAGACACAGGCATTACATGTGTCACACGCTTTACCAATCTTCCCATCACTCACACACGCACCCACTCTCCTCCACTGCTACCACCATCACACTATCCTCCCCTTTCCATGAGGATGCCATAGGCTGTGAGAAGCTGCAGCAGCCAAAATGCAACGTCATTGGCCACCAACGTGTGCACGGCATGCTGACGAGTTTGTGCAGACGCAGACGAGAGGGGACGTGCTTGAGGCAGAGGTGGGGAAGTGGAAAGGGGGGAAGAGAGCGAGGAAGGTTCCACCGAGATTTGAACTCGGGTCGCAGGATTCAGAGTCCTGAGTGCTAACCACTACACCATGGAACCACGCAGTGTGGGTGCGCTGATGACACCACACGCGTGCACCATTTGCCCTAAGCAGCAAGGCTAAAAGCCTGCCCCTGGAGAGGCTCGAACTCTCGACCTCCGCATTATAAGTACGGCGCTCTATCCGACTAAGCTACAGGGGCGACTCCGCGCGTCACCGCGTTTGAACTAGCCTCACGCTCCTCAGCCTTCGCTACTGACACCCGCCCATCCACCCACTTGCAGCCGACTACCCGCGCGGTGCATCACATCGCACTCGAGGTGTGTGGCGCGACGCTACCCTGCATCACTTGTGCAGGAGCATTGCACACTTGCGAGCACAATGGCGTGGTGCGTGGCAGTGGTGGCGAGTGCCTAGTTGAGCCAGTGCAGCAGGCAGAGACGGAGTAAGGAGTAAAATGGGCAACTCAAGTGTTATACTTATAGTGTAATTTCCAATCACTGAGTTTGCTTTCAACCGCATAATCATTTTGAAGTGGTTCGACTTCGTCTTCAAAACCAATTAAAAAGCGGTACTTCTGCGATTTTCTGATTTATTTGCAGTGGCACACAGCAGCTTGTGAAGCATTGCTCGAAAATTGCCGAGCTTGCTTCTACCAACTTGGCTTGGGTTAAAATCCCTCTTGTTTACCAGACACTACGAAATCATAGTTTGTCTCTTAATGAAAATTAGCCCCATTCCAGTCGGAGTTTTCGGCTCATTTCATCACTTGAACTCTTCGGATTCGCCTATTCGTGTGACAATGACAGCAATGTTTATCAGTGGTAGTCATGAACAGCGGTTAAGTGCAAAACGGATCATCATCTTAGTAGAGGACACTGATGAAGGGAGGGAGATCGGTGCGTGCGCCTGTTTTCTTGCCCATCCACCATGTTTGCAGAGCAGTTGCAAGTGGCAGGGTGTTAGTCATCACCTCGTCACCACTGAGGACAGAAAAGAACTGATGCCCTGACCCTAAAAGAAGGGGATGAGAAGTAAACCTCACATGACATTTGACACGCTGCTCGCTTTTCCCAAAGTGCGCAAATGGATGGAGTTTGAAAAATACTGCTACCTGTAGGGCAGAGTCAAGAACACTCTCTAATCTACCACCGCATTTAACGGGAATAAGTGCAGATGATGGCAAGAACTGACACAGAATGGGTAGGCTTGCCCTAATGGAGCTTAGAGCAGTTCAAATGAGTGCTGCAGTGCTGGACTACTTGGATGCGCCTTTAGGCGATAGGCGGGTGGTCGGTGAATGCGAACCTATGTGACGGATCATGAGCCGTCAACCTCCGCCAAGGAGAGAACGTTACTGAACACGCCCAAACCGTGGCACCTCTGTGTCCCTCCTTCTACTGCCACTCAATTAGACGCGCCTTTCAAACTCGCCCATTCGTGTTAATGTCGTGGTGGCCAAGGCTGAGGAGAAAAGCAGTGAGCCAATTGCAAATACTGCGTAGGAATGGATGGAGGCGAATGGTGAAATGCAGTATGTTAATCCTACTCACTGCATCACCAAACTGCCGGCTTTATCCATCTATGGCAATTTTCATCTTCGTCCAAAGTAAAAAATAAGCGCAAAAATTATCACTCTTAAATTGTTTTTGTGCCCACGCACAAGAAGCAAGTTATGCGCACTTTTCCACCAGTCACATTCACATGAGTTTTGCGGACTGATAATGGGAGAACATGGGTGTACCACCTCATCCTACTTTTGGTTGATCGTGTGACCCTCCAGATTTATGCTGAGTGACCACTCCTCCATAGAACTGCAATTACACTGTTTGCTGAGTGTGAGTGCATTGGCAAGTAATATTGTGAAAAGAGCTTCTTGATACCGAGTGGCACCTCTAGCTACGCGCGCCGCGGTGTGTGCGGCAGTGATTGTGGTGTTTGGTTAAATAAGGCCCCTTCAAGGCGAGAAGTCGACCAAAGGATCACACGATTTACGAGACCTCGGAAACGCGCTGCACATGAGGCACGCGAGCAAAGTCTACTTTTGCATTTTGTTCCACAGAGGCAGTCTCTACAGCTGCCCGCACTTTTGTACGGTTTTCTACCTATGTGGCTGCCACAGAGACAGTGGCATCAGAGTTATGCATTGGTCCAAGATCGGCGGTTCACCTTGCATCGCCTCACTCACGGCGGTTCATACTGACAGGTCGGTAACTTCACCAGAGGCGACCACTGAGGTTTTGGTTGCTCTAACGACTTCACGGCGCACCACAACTTGATGGGTGTTGACCGCAAAATTGGGCTTTGCATAGAAATGGTGATTTGTGCCAATATAGCGGCAGACAACTAGCTTTTAGACAAAATGGAGGCTTGGTGGTAGCGCAAGCTGGCACAAATTTTTGTACCCCTGATTTGAGACGTTTCTTGCAAGACTCACAGATTCCCATTTGTTTTATAGGGTGAGCTACGCTGCAATAACTGGAATTATCAATCTACGAAAGCAAGGCATCTGGATTTGTAGCAAAATTGGGGAAGCTTTCTACGGCTGTTCCCTGGTGCCTCTCCACAACAAATTCGGCCCCAAAACACTACTCACAACAACAAAAAAAACATGAGGCCGTTTTCATTGTGATCTGAACCATCAAGCGTGCCTAACGTAACAATTTGCTATTTGCTGCCTCTTCTCTGCAGACGTGATATTGGGGCAGCTCTTCGTGGCGGTACCTAGACGACATCGACACAGACTATTCATTACTGAACCATCGCATTAGCAAAGGTGCAGTCGCAGGGCCCGAATAATACGGTCGGAGGGAGCAGAGGACTCTGATTCGCAATCACATATTTGAGGTGTGAATGTCAGTTTACTGGACGAGATTGCTATATTTATGCATTTGGGATGCGACTTTCCTGCATCTTAACCCCGTAGTTGTTCCCTGGGGTACTCTTCCTTATTCAAAGCGGCCAGCTGCATTCACGTTCATTCACACAATGACTTCCATGTAGCTGGAACTCATCAAATAGAATACTCTAAATTGGTTGGCACACCTGTGCTTGGAAAGGAGAATTGTCTGTTGCCCAAAGATTGTATTATTCACCTTTGGGTATGATAACTGGCTCTCTCCTTAGTGATGTGCATGCGGATTTGACGTGCAACAGCAAGCACTCCGTTTTACCCCTTCTCAATGCAAACGGATCATAATCATTGCCGTGAGTAGATTTTGCAGTTCAGCACACTGTATCATCTCGTATTCTCTTGTCCTCCCTTGGTGCTACTTTGTGCCCACTTTGTGCATGACTCTGGCTTCACCGAAGGGTCTTTTACCTTCGTGTAGTGCTACGGTCTCAAATGCATCAATGCATTAGTTGTGCCTCCTTCGATTATCGTTGTTTGGTGAAAAGAGATGTTCTTGCTTTTTCCATTGCCAGTTGACGGGGAAGTTGATGACTTCATGGCTGTGGTGTCGACGCCAACACAAATAGGGTGATTACGCACATGTCTAGCGGGCAACGTGTGCTTTGCTGGATGCGCTTAGGTTGATCTGTGAGCATCCAAAACTCCAAATGTATCCTCCTAATTCAGCATTCTAACATTGCCCCTCCTTACGAACAGTAACCAGTGTTCTGAAGCTAATTCTTGGCACCATTTATTCTACTCTTCACAATCCATCAAATATTTTGCCACTAATATGGCAGTGACACTCGTTCTTTTCATTGGAGGCATCTGCTTTCAACTGACTCATATCCACAAGCGAATTGAAAGACTTCCATTCAGGGCACCAAGTCCCACGTGAAGCATTTGAAGGACATCATGCAAATTGATGCGCCATTAGCAGTAGTCACTGTCTTTAGCTGGCTGCACGCCTTTTATGCAAACCTTATGTGTTCAAATGACGAACAGTGTGGTGGGGAGACAACTGACTCTGGCCATCAATTTGTCCAGTGTGCAGGAGTATTCGTCCTTCACCACACCGCATGGTGAGTAGAAGTGCCAAGTTGTCAACCAAAATAGACGTGCAGCTTTTTCGTTCTTTGCCATACCATGGTGAAGTGAAGCCGAGAAAGTGTCTAACAGAACATTATTATTGCAGACATTGGGCCACTTTCTATCAACTAATTCCCTTCGCAAGTTTGTGTGAGCACTCATTTCTGCTGCACACACACTACACGAGATAAATTGTTTCGAAGAGAAAGCAAAGGCGGCACCACAGCCCAGGAATGCTACTCTGTTATCTGTGCTATGCTTCCCTCATCTGCGAGGTAGTCTTCCACTGTGCAGATTTTGTCAGCTTACTCTATTTAGCTTTCCATGCAGCACAAATGAGGACGTGAAAACTTCCATTTCCTTCTGCTGCCAGAGCCGTATGGTTCCTCCAATCGTCCCCTTTTTTGACAGCTTCGGATTCCTACACATTGCAGTAAGTAATGGAGGGGTTAGAGACTGTCATACGAGAGGACTAGGCGAGAGCAAGTGAAGTGGCCTGTGGTTCGTCCAAACGAGCTTTCATGCTGTCACCTTATAGCACAATAGGACCGTTCAAGCCACGGGTGATGGGTATGCTCTGACTTCTTCGGTAATTGCAGGCACATACACGACGGCAGCCTGTTATATAGGTGCGGTACCAAGAAACGCCTCAGCATGCATGAACATTAATAAGCTGTCAATCTAGCGGCGAGAGCATCAATCACGTCATTGCCCGTTAGCCCGCACCAGCAGCAGCAGCAGCAGCAGCAGCAGCAATAAGTGCTACTAATGCAATGAGCAGATAACTGATTCCGACAGGGCTATAAGGAAAGAGTTACCTGACGCCCTCTTACTAAGCCTGTTGAAGAAGAGGTGAACTCATTTAGCAAGGCAGCCAGATGTTAAAGGCACGAATGGTCAAAACTCCCTCTAGAGGATGAGGTTATATGGTAGCCAAACGCCGCCAAATCTCCTGAGCGCCTGGTACTCCTTGGCTTGTTTGTGCAAACCTTTCCCCCAGATTTACGCAAGCAACCAAGTCGCATGGGTAAATCGAAGGTGCTAGGTGCCCACAGCAGACGATACTGGCCACCGTCGCTCACGTCGGATGCAGTCAATTTCCGCCCACACTGCATCACCTGCAGCAGTTTTCAAAGGCCTCACTCCACGGCGTTGGCATTATTGAAGCATCCCGAGGCAGGAATTTTAACGGAAAGGGAGAGTACAGACATCACGGTTCCCCTACCACCCACCAAGAGAGGAAACCAATTCCCTCTAGTTATGGCACTCCAATTTACGAAGACAGGGCAAGTGTTTTTTCATATGTGGCGGGTTAATACACTTATTTTGAGCAAATGAGTTCTACAAAGGGTGCCATTGAAAAAGTGCTTTTGGGCGAATATTTTTGTACAAGTATGTAAAGACTGAACACGTGTGCGTTGATATGTACTTGCGGTTACGCGATAATTTGAGCAAGTGTGTTTTCATATATACGTTGGGATGAACCTCAGTTTGAGCAAAGGTGTCTTCGTTTGTGCTCGCATTGACGTAAGCCTGTTTGTTTGCTCTTCTGTACTTTTGGATGGACGCAATTATGAGCAAATGTGTGTACATATGTACGCTTGGATAAATGCCAGTTTGAGCAAATGTTTTTCTTATATTTGTCTGCATAAGCCTCGTTTACTTTGTGTTCACATGTTTCTCTTTTAGCCAAATTTATTTTAGGCGCTTATTTGCACGAATTTTCTATTATTCTTTGATTCGGGCAATTGTCTTCCCTAATACTTTACTAAACTCCTCTCATTGTCGTTGTAGGGCTTGGTCCAAGGCGTCCTTTTATGCCGTTTGTCTCCTCTACGTTGACGGTTTTTTATACCTATGCCATTGCCTTCCTTTTCGGAAACTTTAGCGTTATCAGTGTAGTCCATTCCCATCTTGCTTCTCTTTCCTACGAAATCCATTGCGACAATGCACTCTGGTTCCATCACATTCAAGAAATCTGCAACTCTTGCTATGGCCACTTAATTCGGATTGCTGCCATGTAGGTACAAATAGGCGTTGAAGTCTGCAAGCCACTTAGCATTTGCCAAATTGCCGTGAAGTGTATTTTTGATGCGAAAGGTTTAATGCACAACTAATAACCACAGTACAATCCGGAGATTGCGTTGGCTGAAGAACTTTGCGTTGGTGGGATAGAATTATCCCTAGCCTTTGTTCATCACTGAAAGCGGAAGCCGGAGGATTTGTTCGGGCCAAGTGTAATTCACTGGTCTTAGGAGGACTTCATTATCAGTCGACGTCCTGCCTCGTGTCGTTGCATTTCCACAGAGCGCTCACCTGTCAGTCTCATGCTGACTGGCGCTTTAGCAAACGCCGAGTGCCACGCTGTTAACGTGCCAATCTAATGCTCATGTTAGCAGGTGAGCACCCTGCACGAGTAAATGTTTACTGAGCAGGTTGTAGGTCACTTGAGGGTGTGGATTAGTGTTTGGGAAACGTCCAGTCGAGGCTTGGCGCCTCAATACACCCACATGTCTCATGTAGCTAGAGGTTCCACTGGCTGTCAAGAAGCCTGTTTTAACAATATTACTTGCAAACGCACACACACTCAGCAACCAGTGCTATTGCAGTTACACCGAGGTGCTGCCAATCAGCATAAATTGAAATGGTCGCACGATCACACGGGAAGTAAGATCGACTTAGTGGTCCCATGTTCCGCCACCACCAGCCCAAGACAATCATATGAATTGCAACGCACGCAATCCCCGTTGTTCAGTGATTAGTGGAAAGTGCTCAATCTTTGATTCTTTCGCGTGGATACGGAACCATTCAAGCACCTTCACCTTGTGCCGCAGCTACTGCCGACGACGGCGTTGGGACCAATTTTGTAAGAGCGGTGAGAGACGAAGCACAATGAGGTGTTTAGCACGGCTGAAGTTTAACTGGGCGATTGTGTGAAAATATATTTTCGTGGGCTAAGAGACTTTCCAGAAGTGCTGATTGACATGCTTTCAAGAGGAATAGATTAGATTTAGACAGTTGTTGTTCTCACCTTGGATAGATGATAAAGAGCACCTTGTCAGAAGAGGAGTGATGTGATGTGATGTGATAGACAAGGTGGAGATGAGATGAGGCAGGTTCGCATGTGAGTAAGGCTTGGCATTTGTCTCTCTCTCCACCTATTCAATTCTCGTTGTCCACAATTTGACCGGTATTTAGAACGCACCTGTTAGCCCTACCCCCTTACAGCCACAGCGTTCCTCTTTGCACTCGTGCCAGCCTGTTCTACCTCGTCTCATCTTTTCACCTCCGCTCTTCTCCACACTCCTTTCTCCTAGGTCATGAGACTAAGGGGCTAAGAGACTTTCCAGATGTGCTGATTGAAATGTTTTCTAAGGAAATAGATTAGATGTTGGGAGTGAGGAGAGCACGAGACAGCGCATATACTTGGAATGTGAAACTTCATACTATGAGCGAGATGAGTGCTCACTCATCCCTCAACACACACCTTCTCTCTCTTCCTTGTGCTCCTTCGCTTTCCACCCATTTTCACCACTACTCTGAGCTTTCTCGATATAACTTACTCCTTGTCTGTTGCAATCCATTCTAGAGCAAAACTTGCTGGCAGAAATTGTGCACTACGGAGTTCTGTATGGCACTTAGGAGGCTGCACAACAAATCGAGCTACTGATCCTTTTGTCTTTATCATTACTTGATAAACGGCGAGATCTATTCGAGGGCTCGCACTAACAGTGATGGCAATGTTGCAATGGATGCTAGGACATGGCGATGTCGGGTCAGGTAGCTGTAGGTCGTTAAATACTGATTTCGGTTTTACCCAAGGTGAATGCGATCACACTGAGGAGTAGCAACTGCAACCCTGTTGCCCATTGTGCTTAGGTTTCCATCCTAGGTTATGCACTGCTGCACGACAGCAAAGGCTCAGTGGTGGAGGGGAATGATACTGATGAGCTGGTTAGTAGTCGGCTTGAGTTGTTGCAGAGGCATGTAAAGATGACGCTAGTGGTGTAAGGGGTATGCAAGTTGATGTGCGGGAAATGAATTGTGATGAAGCGTGGATGGGTAGGTGAGTGGGGTGGGCATGTACGAAGAGAAGGCGTTCAGGAGGACGGGAGAGGGCGGGGCAGTGATGTGAAGAGTGGGGGAGAAGTAGCAGTTAATTTTCATCATTAATCGTTTTTTACCTACACTTTGACATGGTGAGCATCGATACAGCGTCCGCTCTGCCTAGAAGCTAACCCAATGTTGGACTGGTCAAGCGAGGATCCAGAAGGAAAGTAAATTTTGGAGAAGGTGGTGCTAGTGGTAGTAATGTGTAAAGATGGTGCGGTTGCATGTCGAACAGTGTCCTCTTCGTCGTCCTTGACATGGCTCAGGCTGCAGGATGTTGAATTATGCTGTGCTGTGATGCAGGACGATATGACACAACGATATGACGGCATTCGCTACGTTTTGGCGGCAAATAAACTGAGCCACGCCTCATTGCCGTGTTAGTAGTGCAGTGCCACAGTTACTGAGAGGAAAGCAGGTAAGGTGACAAAGCCGCCTAGTTGCCTTTTAATGAGAATGCAATAAGGCCACCTCTCTGAGCTCAATCAGTGGCATCGACTTCAGCAGGGTATGTGGAAACTGTGGAAAGAAAGGGTGGAAAGGATCTTCGGGACTCGCCATTCCTACACTGACTAGTTAGACCAGGCCGCACAATTAGCAGCAACTCTTTGGTAGAATACATCACTTCCCTTTAACAAGAGGCGTAACTACTCAATGTATTATCATTCTTATGAATTGGAATACGTGCACAGGTGTGAGATTGTGCGCTAGTGGATGCTGCGCAATGTTAGGCATATTCAATCGACAAGCAAATAAGTGTGAATGCGTTGTGCGCAAATTTTCAACGCCAAGAATGTGAGGAGTCCTCTTGTCTTTGTAGACTTCGATCTACTAACCAGCTGCTAGTAATACAAGGAAGCCCAGTGTTTCATGCAGCGATGTTGAGGTAATCGCCCACGAACACTAAAACGCTGTACTGAGGGGACGTATACCTGGTGTGATTGGCGGGGATGGTGGCGTCTGCGGGGGTGTGACTCCGTGAAGAAACATTAGCGCGTCTGACTCCAGATCGGAAGGCTGCGTGTTCAATTCATATCGGGGTGAGCACTTTTCCCTCCTTACCTTCTCATCAACTCCCTCCTTCCTCCTTCTTGCCTCCTTGCCATTACCTGTCTGTCACATTCCTCACTTTTCCAACTCATCTATTTTATCGAACCGGCTCCTCAACCATCATCGTCTATCCATCTGTCCAATTCTTCTCAATTAATCCATCTGATCTAGTCGTCTCATTTCCTGTCTCCGCACGTTTTTCACTTTCTAGCATTCATCCTTTCATCCTGCATCCATCCATTCATTCCTCCTACACCCTACTATGGTGTATATAAGGCAGCTCCCTCTATGTAGTATCCAGCCATCCACTTGAAACAATCTAGTCGTCCAACTTTTAAGTCCCCGATGNTATAGCCNAAACTCATCCACTACATTACCTGNAGTGCTTAAATATATCCTCGCATCATTCATCCCTTCACTCNTGATTTATATATTNTTAGACACGCATCCACTCTGCATCAACCATATTTAATACCTNTTTCCCGATCCCCGCTATATTTATTACCGATCAGTGCGATGCAGGCCCTAAGTGAAGGTGTGTTTGCAACTCAATGCGGGGTAGTGGTGCATCATTTCACTTCTGCTTTCTTCAATGTTGACTTCACGGTTTCATATCTTGTCCATCCTAAATGCCTCCATTATCTTCCACCAGCTATACACCTGGTTGCCTCATATTCAACCATTCCTCCCTAGTGCTTCTCACTGTTTATCCAACCGTTTCTTCTTCTGCCATTGTCCATCCATCTGTCTAGTTCCATCTGCTCCAGCCATCTAACCCAGTCACCTCATTTCCTGTTCCCGGTTGAGTTTTACATTTTCGCTTTCATCGTTCGTCCTACATCCATCCATCCCAAACTCAAGCAAATATATGTAACACGACTCCATCTATTCAATATCTGGCCATCCGCTTTTGACCAGCCTAGTCGTCCAACTTTTACAATCCCCTTTATATAGTCCATACTCACCCGTCCCAGAACCTCTAATACATATGCATACCTTGACTTCATCCATTCATTCCCTCCTGCTTTATCCATTCCTGGGACAGGTATTTATTCTGCATCCACCCTAATCACTCCCTTTTGTTGGATGCGTGGTGTATTCATTGCCAATCACTCCATGACCATACCTCAATTCACATCTGTTTCGCGTGCATCTATTACTTCCGAATCCAGCAGTCATAGCATATTGACAGTTTATTCCTTCTTCTCGGTTGCCCTCACTTCCAAATGGTTTCTTCCATTTCCTTTCGGCGCACACCCTTTCCAAATACGCTAACTTTGCATCAATTACACAGTCATCTCCTGCACTCACACATCAGTCCTGATTCGTGCTCATGCATATGAGTACTATGAATCCCCCCAAAGTGGGGCCACCTTAAACTGCTAACGGTATAGGATAAGCCATAACTGGCAGCCTCTTTGTGGTCTCATCGATTGGTACAACGCAGGGCGATTCTAGATGTAGCAATGGTCTTGCCAATGTCAAAGCCATTAAAGTTGCCGTCAAGGAATGTCAATGACGCCCTCAATCTCAGCACACACGTCAATGCTGGTACTGTGTACAGGCTGCACACTTCAATGATCTCAGCATTTTCCATAGACGCCCTCCCAATTGCTTCTGTTGGTATCATGGCAGCGCGTGTGCTCACACAACTAAAAGGCAGTACATGGCGGCAGTAGTCGACGTCATAGTGGTCTCGCAGCCTGGGACCATTGGTACATGCATGTGGTGTGTGGAAGGGTAAAAAGAGCACTTATATGCAGTCCTCAACGTTGCTACTGCTGCTGCTGCTGCTGCTGACCTCGACTACTGACGCCATGTACAGCTTTTTAGTTGTGTGAGCACATGCGCTGCCAAGATACCAACAGAAGTAATTGGGATTGCATTCACGTTGTCCATGATCCACCTATCGAAATCGTGCCAAATAGTTGAAACGATCGTGTCTTGACGACGTCCAGTGGACTGGTTTACCTGACATGATATCTTGCAAGACCCACTAATTCCCGTCTCCTGGAGTTTCCAAAATCTCCAGTTTATGAAAGTGTGGTGGTTGAATTCGTAGCGAAATTGGAAAAGTTATCCACGGCTAGACTATGCTGTCTCTGAAAATAATTTCGCCCTGTGCAATCTGTTTCAAAATTTGGCATTCAACATCATTTCCGTTGCGTGCCAAAGGACCCATCGTTCTTCCTCAGTGTAAATGATTTTCATCACCTATCCTTCAACACTTGAAATTCGAAATACTCACAATGGCGGTACCAAAAGCATCGTTGCTGTGCACCAAGACATCACCAAATGGGGAGGGCAGAGAGGTCTCCCATAAGTAATTTGTTTTCTAAAATACTTAGTCGTCTAACTTTCTACTGTCTCTCTCTTGTCCATTTTCAGGGCATTCACATTTCATTATGAATGGCGATGCCGAAAGGTACGCTCAATGCGCTGCAACTTAGTGGATCTGAGCCTGTGGCCTTGCAACCGTTGACACTTTTCTCCTTACGTGTGTGTTCATCTATGTTTCTTCGTTCTCCAATGGCGCTTAAAATAACATTCGCCCGTTTCGCATTCATGGTTGTGCTAGGCGTGAGCTTCGGTCTCCTGCTTTTTTGTCCTTATAATCACTAAATTTCTCCACTTTCATTATCGATGTCGTATTTCATTAAGCCTGGTAACATTGGTTCCAACGAAGATGCCCAAACATGCCTCCACCACCACCTCCATCATGGATCCGCTTTACTGACGCATGATTTGCATTCTTTCTAGGAAAAGTCATTCTCACGCCAGCACCAACAGCATCCCCCTCGTTGACAGCGACATCCCGCATAGCGAAGGGGCAAGCCTTCATTTATTAAAGCACCCTTTCCAACATAGAAGTACCCATGTCTTCGCTTTCTCTCCTTTTCCTTCAATTCTCACAGCTTTTTCCAAATAAATCCCAACAACACCAACGACATGGTTGGTAGCAGCGGCGAATGGCGAATTCGTATTTCGCGATTGCTGGGCATACGATGAAGGCAGTCGCAACAATTTTCCCCACGTTTTTTGCATCAACACGCCTTCTGCCCTGCCTTATCTCCACCTCGCCCATCGTCTTTTACGCTATCGGCTTTACTCAGCTCTGTTCTCCAGGGGAAAGCACACCATAACGTCTTTTTTTTCAAACAAAGTGAGCTTTTTGGAGGCGAAGGAATGGCGGTAGGCAGGATGGACAATATCAGTAATGATGATGGTGTTGTCAAAAGTGCAGCGACTGCACTTTTCCTAATGCGATAGTTCAGTAGTGAATAGTCTGTGCAAGTATTGCTCTTTTCTTATGTGCAGACGCTGAAATGGATATTTTTTCAAATACCTCTATAGTCACACCTCTCATCAAAAAGGCATTTATTCGAAGATGTATGTGAGCACAGATTTACTCAAGCATACGTTCATTCGAACTTGCACGCAAACACATGTTTAAGCCTAGTTGCGTTTTGGAACCTGCAGACTAACTTGCTTTTGCTCAAACTTTGTGCGAAAATGCACACGACCTCCTGCAATTTAACCACAATCTTGATTTCAACACTCTGCCTTTCCCTATTTATACCAGCAAACGTAGTTTTGTCTGAACATGTGTTCACTTCAAGGTTCAAATGGACACACTTCTGAGTAAATGCGTTCAAAAATCTTTTACTAGCCAAATGTGTGTTTATATGTAGGGTCGAATAAAACTAGTTGGAGAGTACATGTGGTCATATGTAGGCTCGAAGAAACCAAGTTCTCTACTAAATAAGTTTTCATTAGTATCCGCCAAATAAGCCTTATTTGCAGTAGATGTGTGTTCTTCTATGCCTTCTAATGGGTAAATGCCTGTTCATATAGCGGTTCGAATACACCTGGGTGTGAATATATGCTGGTTCATTTGCAGCTTTACGGCATGCAAGTTTGTGTAACTGTGTTTGCGCGCTATTTCGAGTAAATTTGTTCTCATTAAAGTGTATGTCTAATAAAGCGAATGTTTGACCGGATGAGTTTGTATGCATTTTCGAGTGGATGCAACTTTTAGCAAATTCCTGTTCATATTTTTGTCCGTGTAAATTAAGTTCATGCCTAACACACATTCCCCTTTGCATGCCACCCTCTTCCATCTCACCTCCTCATCGCTCCTTTCCTCTCCACTCCTTTACTCTGCTCTACCCTAAAAATGTGTGCTCTCCTCTCTATGGACCAGCACACCTCCACATTCGCTTCTGCAATTTGCTTTGGCACCTTGCAGTAGTAGTATCGTGTCGAGTCCTGTCATGTAGTGTAAATGGAAGAAGAAAAGGGGAAGGAGGTGGTGCGAAGTACTAGAAGGATGTGCTGATAGATATAAGAAGGAGAATCGTCTCTTAACGAGTGCGATCACACGATATCTAAGCCGATAGATGGGCAGTGAAAATCGGAGGTTAGGCTCCAGGGAACCTTACTCCACCAAATGCATCTCGGGGAAAGTACTCGATTACACTTCGGCCGTGCTGCCCCTTACAGAGCAGACCTAGGGGTAGGAAGTGAAGAGAAGGGTGGAGGTAAAGAGAAAAGAGGAAAAGAGATAGGACAGGCTGGCATGCATGTAAAGAGGAACGCTTGGCTGCGAAGGGAGGGCTAACAGGTGCGTAGAAGGTACCGATTAAATTGAGAAATGCGGAAATGTAATGGGTGGGGTTGTGGGGAGTGAGAGAAGGGCAAGTGCTTAGCATACAGCACATCCACTACTCTGCTCACCTATGCATGTACACAAAAACATATAGCAAGCGGGATTCAAATCGTTGGAGGAGGTTGGAGCCCTTGCATTAGCGGTGAAGGATTCCAATTGCTTATTTGCATCAATATGGGTGAGGGAGGAGACGCCATTTACATGCTTCAACTTGCCTACTCAGATGCAGATTTTCGTACAGACAAAAGGATTGGCAACGCACGTATGCACAGTACGCAGGCAGTACCTACGCCAACGTTTCCATGCACTTCAAATGTACATTTGCTGCATGAACATAATGTCGTCTACTGCTGACTAGGCAAGTGGCTTCCATCACTAATCCCCTCATTGGTTGCACACAGGCCCAATTCACCTTTTCTTTTATCCTTGAAAATGTGCGCGCTGCAACCGGAAACGAAAGTTCGCACTGTTCTTTAATGCGCTAGTTTATTGTGGGTTCGAGTCCCACCGTGGGTGTTAGTTGACGTCTATTCGCCTCAGCCCAGTATCAGCAGTCAGTGTCGTAGGCAGGCGGGTGTGAGCGCGAACACGTAAGCACTGCATTGGAGGGTAAAATGGCATGCCTGGAGGGAGACTAAAACTCGCTGCCTTCAGTTTGTGAAAGTGACACGCGTACCAATTGCGCTGCCTAAGCGCCTTGACTTTAGCACCTGGCCCATCATCCATGCTTCTACCCCGTTGCGTGGATGGCACATTTCCCTCCTTGGCCTCACTCACCTCACTAGCTTCACAGAGCACACTTGCATGAATGCGACTATGCGCCATGGCACTCGAGAGGAAATTAGAAACTGGAAAGTCTTTTACCAAAGTGAATGCTTCAAATGATTAAGATATGACAATCGTCATCAATACCTGCCTCCAATGCTTTACCGTCTTGAGAGCATGGACCTCATAGTACACCCTCAACCGACCTCATGACGACAGCCGCTGTGATGAGAGCACTGCACAGATGTCGCACTCCCATATGACGCAGAGGGTGCACCCGATACAACATAATGCAATGATTGTATTAGTTCCTTTACAATACTTACACAAGAGGGAGTTCTAGCTCTCGATGGGCCGAATTTGTTTCGTATCCAGCAAAAATGAGGACTAAGGAAATGATTCCTACCCTCGTTGAGCAGCCTTCTCAACGCTGTTTCAATTCGGCTAATTTAGCTTTCGAATAAAGCGAAGGCAGGGTGCTGGTGGTAAGAAGGGATGGGCTGCACGTGGACTTAGTGTAGGCGCGCAGAATTTGAAAGTGTGTAATTATTCCAAAATACTCTATTCATCGCATTGTCAAAATCGCAATTTTTGTTGGAAAATGGACATCACATGAATTACGTGACAACACAGTAATCGAAGACACACAAACACATGGTCTGAGATTTGACAGCCCTCTGCATTCTCAAGTAACTGTATAAGGAGGGATATGTTGCTCCACTGCTATCCAGCGTGCGCTTTGACAACGTCTCGGCGTATAAATATTGACAAGACTAGTCTAACCAGACCCCAAATTGATCAACAATGCAGTCTGCCAGGAACGAGGAAACCGAATTAACAATCAACCAGATAATGCCTGGCTAACGGACCAAAATGCACGAGAAGTGCCACTCCACCGTCCTTTGTGGAAGGCTAAGTAGTATTTTGTAGCACATTTGACCATTTCTTCCACCAGCCTGGAGCCTCGGTGTTTGGTCCTACAAAGGTGACATGGCGTGACCATGCGCACACATCGTCTAATAAATATTATACACACATCTGATTGTAGACAACGTCTTCTACTGATCCGCACAGAAACACATTCTTCTGCACGTCCACCCACAAACATATGGAATTTTGCCAGCCTCCACTACACTGGCTGTTGTGTTGACAGAGACACCGATGGTGATTTAAATGAGGTGGAGAAGACAGTGGAAAACACACTGACGAAATATGGCTCTCTGAAGAAGGCGCTGTCGCTGATCTTACATGAGGGAGGTTCATCGTCACTTCTTTTCAGCCACAACATTTGACTGCCACATTCTAATTGCGCCGGTTTCAGGCAACCTTTCTCTTCGCACTGAGGCAGTGGCCACAACATTGTGTGTGCTGTAATGACAGCGACCTCGGCATGAGCAATGTTCGTAGTGGCCCCGTGCAAGAGAGATGCTCTAAAGAAGTCGACAGGTTTACTTTTGTGGAACTTTTCAGGTAAACCAAATCTTCCTTTAAATAAAAGATATGCATATTGCCTTTCCAGAATTGCACAGTTGGCGCCCAGCATCAGAGCGCAAGGTGAGTTAGAGATAAGATAAGCGCAGCGCAGAGGCTGATACCACGAAACTTTTCGGTAATCCTACACCTAACGGGTGTTGAGGAACGACGTCGGAAGTGAAGTAATTAACAATTGTATTGAAGGCAACTATGCTCATATAAGAGTCGTTCAGGCCCACTGAGTCAAGCCTCGGAGAGCAGCAGCAGCAGCAATGGCACTCACTACAAACCCACCGTGCATTTCGCCAAGGCAACTACATTCATATAAGCATCACACAAGCCACGACATTTGAGAGGAGAAATGTGCGACGGGGAGAAGGGTGTGCACAGAGCGACGATTTTATCACCAGCAGTTGAGGCATAATCGTATTGCGAGCGTAAAGTTGAAGTGGGAGGTGAGGTGGATGGCAGGAGCATCAGGTAGACGAGAGGGGAGTGTAGATATTCATGGAGGTAGTAAAGGGTGCCGAAGTAGATTAATGGTTTCTTTTAATGGCAAGAGACCCTTCAATGCGTATGCACCTCACTTCAAGTGCAATTCGACGCGTCAGTTTAAAGCGTTGCTCGGAATCCCTTCCATTCATTCACACATCATATCAAATTGCACCTTTCGTGTGATGCTCTGTCTCTCACTGTACAAAAGTCCCAATTTAACCACCAAAATCTTGCACCCTAACTGGTAATATGATAGGAAATAGGTTGCATAGCTGAAAGGCATCTACTGCAGATACACCAAGAAAATACCAAAGTACACAACTCATTCTTCGCAACTGTAGTTTGGATTGTCACTCCTTATGCCTCAGGTAATACCTGCCACTCCTTTTCTTCGAATCGTCCTCCTCTCTTCGCACTCCACTTGTTTCTCAGTTTGTAGCAGTGGCAGAAATGGATGGCACGAAGTTAGCCCTCCATCTTTACCTCCAACATCAGCTATTCATTGGGGTATAATTCACCAGAATTTTCACCACCTTCACCTGAATAAATTATTCTATACTATGGAAAGCCACACCATCCGGATCACTTTGCTTTCCAGGTGCGCAAAATAGTTTCCGATGGGCGATTTTCAGCATGCCGACGACTAGCAAACGGAGCCCAAATGAACGGCGTCCCTGAATATTACCGAAATAATGGGTTTCGTGCACTTCCTTCGCTCGCTACTCGAAACGGCTTATTTCACACCCATACTGATAAGCAGCTTTTCGCTTGCTTTCAGATGTTCATTTGGTTGCACGAATAACTGGTTCCTTTCGTTTTCATCAATTGTCAACAGGCAGGAATGAGCTGGGTTGAATCAGGCATGTTAGTGCGGTCCAGAGCTGGAACTGCAGTTGGATGAATTGGTACCGCCAAGCCCCACACTGATTACATGAGAATCCTCAATCAGACAAAGCAAAATCAGTTGTAGACCACTCCAATACCGTAGATTCCGAGTGTGGCAGCCTAACTGGAAATTCTAGGAAAGCAGTATGTCAATTGCATAGTCGATCCATGCATGGCATCTCCTTGGTCAATTTGCTGTCAGTCAAATTAAATTTCTCTTATATTTCAGTTCCTCAATTATCCAGGTCGCATACTGCTCACTGTCTTGATAACTAACGATCTCGTGAACTGTATCTTTTACTGCATTTAGGAATCCAATTCCAATGCGTAGCCAAAACCTCTGATGATCCGTTGGCAGCCAACACCACTTAACGCTTACTCAGAAATGCACGGCAGATTAGCGGTTAATTATGGTTTAAAGTGTGTTTTTCACTACCCAGTGCTTTGCTTAGATTCATTTGACAAAGTTTCATGGCAAGGCACGACGCACGACGAAACCGTGAGGTGTCTTTAGACAATTGCTTATTGGGACGCAAACCATTTGCAGTGTGGAGTGGATTTCTAATCGGTCTTCTTCGTCGTAAGCAGGTTGGACAGTGCCTACAAGAGATGGGATGATGAGCAGCGTGCGGGGGAATTCTTAGCTGGTTTGACTGCATTCATGAAGCTGATTGCTAACAAGTGTTGGTAGATAGTAGATGAGGAGACTCAAGAAGCTGGCTCAGGTGACATTGCAGGAGACCTTTGTGTTACCGCTCACACGCTGCATTCCATACAGAATTGACCTCGATTAGCCGGAAACAGAGCAGCCAGCGCCAACGACTGACTACACCGAGATAAGTATGGTCTATGCCTCAGACCACAATGGAAACGGCTCTACATATCAGGTCTGGAGGCAGTTTTGCAGGGCAGAATTTGTCGTAGATAGGCACCAAAGACCAGTCCCAGATAATTCCCTAATTTAACCACCTCACTTTTCCAAACGGAAGATTCCAGTAATCGCAGTATAGCATGTCAAACAAACTACACGAGGAGCAGTGATTCTTGCACGAAACGTCGTAAGCCAGACGAACCATTCCACTGTACCTCTTCAGCACACGATCATTTGAACAACCTCCCACAATTCTGGGCAGTTTGTGGGCAACACAAATGCAATCACTGGAGATGGAGTGCAATGCGGTCATCAGCTGATAGTGAAGGAATAAATGCACAAAGTGGGCACAAAGTAGCACCAAGGGAGGACAAGAGAATAGGAGATGATACAGTGTGCTGAACTGCAAATCTACTCACGGCAATGATTATGATCCGTTTGCATTGAGAAGGGGTAAAACGGAGTGCTTGCTGTTGCACGTCAAATCCGCATGCACATCACTAAGGAGAGAGCGAGTTATCATACCAAGAGGTGAATAATACAATCTATGGGCAACCGGCAATTCTCCTTTCCAAGCACAGGTGTGCCAACCAATTTAGAGTATTCTATTTGATGAGTTCCAGCTACATGGAAGTCATTGTGTGAATGAACGTGAATGCAGCTGGCCGCTTTGAATAAGGAAGAGTACCCCAGAGAACAACTACGGGGTTAAGATGCAGGAAAGTCGCATCCCAAATGCATAAATATAGCAATCTCGTCCAGTAAACTGACATTCACACCTCAAATATGTGATTGCGAATCAGAGTCCTCTGCTCCCTCCGACCGTATTATTCGGGCCCTGCGACTGCACCTTTCCTAATGCGATAGTTCAGTAGAGAATAGTCTGTGCAAGTATTGCTTTTTTCCTGTGTGCAGACACTAAAATGGATATTTTTTTCAAATACCTCTATAGTCACACCTCTCATCAAAAAGGCATTTATTCGAAGATGTATGTGAGCACAGATTTACTCAAGCATATGTTCATTCGAACTTGCACGCAAACACATGCTTAAGCATAGTTGCGTTTTGGAACCTGCAGACTAACTTGCTTTTGCTCAAACTTTGTGCGAAAATGCACACGACCTCCTGCAATTTAACCACAATCTTGATTTCAACACTCTGCCTTTCCCTATTTATACCAGCAAACGTAGTTTTGTCTGAACATGTGTTCACTTCAAGGTTCAAATGGACACACTTCTGAGTAAATGCGTTCAAAAATCTTTTACTAGCCAAATGTGTGTTTATATGTAGGGTCGAATAAAACTAATTGGAGAGTACATGTGGTCATATGTAGGCTCGAAGAAACCAAGTTCTCTACTAAATAAGTTTTCATTAGTATCCGCCAAATAAGCCTTATTTGCAGTAGATGTGTGTTCTTCTATGCCTTCTAATGGGTAAATGCCTGTTCATATAGCGGTTCGAATACACCTGGGTGTGAATATATGCTGGTTCATTTGCAGCTTTACGGCATGCAAGTTTGTGTAACTGTGTTTGCGCGCTATTTCGAGTAAATTTGTTCTAATTAAAGTGCATGTCTAATAAAGCGAATGTTTGACCGGATGAGTTTGTATGCATTTTAGAGTGAATGCAACTTTTAGCAAATTCTTGTTTTGGTAAAGGGGATGCTGAGGTATCCCACCATTGCAGCTTGCACGCGTGGACTGTCCTCCGGACTTAGCCACCACTGCTTATTCTGCCTAGGTGTCACGTCTTCTTCCCTTTGGGGAAGTCTTGGGACGCTTCTCCTCCTATCTTGGGTCTGGTTTTGCGCTAGCACATAGTAAAAGCTTCTTCTTCGGTAGATGAATGAGTCAATTCGGGTTAACACAGGAAAAAATGTGGGTAGAAAGCAAAACAAAAAAAACTGAGCTAAAGTGAATTTGCCTCAATGTGTGAATTATTTGAATTCACAAGCCGTGAAAGTAGCACGTAATCCCTCCCATTTGAATTATCATTGAAAGCCAGGATCCATAAAATTGAGTGCCTCCTTTTGAAGCTAAATGCGGTGCACGTAGGGTTGGTGGAATTTTGATGTTTCACGCAGCTTTCGGGCGAAATGGACGCATTCACCAGCCATTTATGCCCCACGACACACGCCTACAGGACCCTATATCCGGCCCACCTCCCCGTGCGCATCCGTGAATGTGTGGACCACGTCCTACTTGCAGTATGTTGTGTGTGAGTGCATAGTTGAGTAGAGATGCTGAGGCGCTCTGGGGTGCTGCCATCCTCCCCTCCGCCTTACGAATGGCGTTTCGTACGCTTGGCATTTGTCGCCATCGCCCTCCCCACAACTCTACCTTTTCCATTCTCTTTGTCCACAGTTCAACCAGTGCTTAAAATGCGCCTGTTATCTCTGCCTCCTCGCGGCCACGATTCTCCTCTCTACACGCATGCCAGCCTGCCTCATCTCATTTCCTCCTCGCCGTTCAATTCCATTCCTCTCTTCACGCCTTGCATCCGGTCTTTTCCCTAAGGGACTGCACGACTGAAGCTTAATTAGGCATTAGGATGCTGTTAATGGCGGTGTGCGAAACACCCTTTCTAAATGAAGGTGTCTTTTGGATTAATTGTAAGTGAAAGTGATGGAGGGAAATCCAAAGACTCAATCGGCATTATTGCTTGAAATGACTGAGAACATGAAAAGACTAAATATTTCAAAATCATTTTACTTAAGTGGGAGCTCCCGCCTTTCCTTGCATGCACTGCTTTTCACACGCATTTGCTGCGCATTATCGACGGTGATGAAAGGTGATCCACACCGACAGCACTAAGGGAGTCCTTCAAAGACAACATTCCATCCACCGGCTGTCACATGCATCATTTGACAACCGACAACACTTGAGCCCTTTAGCCCTGAACACACCTGCGCAGTGAGCCTTGACAGCAGGCTAACCACGAGAAGTCTCGCGCCTTTATTCCCGCCTTGTCAACGCTTGTGTCACGCCTTTACATCCACTTTTGTAGCAGAAGCAACTGTGGAGCAGAATTGTGCAAAACAACGGCTGCTTTGCTCTATTGGACAAATCAGCTCCAATGTGATCGGTGCCAAAAACATCGCTTCTACGCACTCGTAGCAGTTACTCGCAAAAGAAGCAGACATTCTACAACTGTTCTTGCCCTCTCTCTCTGGACTCGTGGGTGCATCGTGCTTCATCATGACAAAGGCATAATCTTGTTGCAGTTGCGCTGCCCTTTTCTTCCCCTAATATATTTGCACCGTTTCGCTGTAGCATTGAATGCCAGTATGGAAGTAGTTGTTTATTTGTAGAAGTAGTGAAGTGTCGCACAAATTTAAAGCAGTACCACAAAAAGGAAAATAGTTGCTATTCTGCTGAGGTAATATAGACTACTGCCCAGCACGGTCGCCTCACTACTCGTGAACCCCATCGCGCCAGTGCTGCAAGTGCCTTGGGCAAACATCATTGATGGCAACCTCAATTTAGGCAGCAAATCGGAGACAAAGTATTCCGCATGGTAAACAAAGTGGCCAACATTCTCAACGTGTTCACCATCCAAATATGCGCAAATATAATGGCACATTTGCAGCCAAAGAGAGGTGCATGGGCTGAGACGAAGAGCGAGATGCGATGCTAAGGAGGAATGCGGACTGCGTGAGCATTGATATCCTCACACCTCATAATAATTCCCCACCTGCTTCCTCACACCATTCCAGCTCCACAATCCAAACTTCTGCAGAAGCCGACATTACTCAATGCTCCAGTTACGCCTGCACAGGAGATGCCAAGTGATTGCCAAGTACATGCCCCACACAGAGTACTGCGTCCCAGCATGACCCGCCGCTTGTCCCCAACTGGCCACCGACTCAGGTAATGCAAAGGTGAAACGACTTGACAGAATTTGCACTGACACATCACAATGCAGTCTGATGCAATGTGTCATGAAGGTGATCTTCATCAGCCTAATATGATTTGCTCACAATGCTGTACGTGTTTGCTCACGTCATTCATCTCCAATGCAAATCAAAGGCATTTCCAATGACTTTGGTGGAGAAACTGTCTTTCTCCCAATTAGCCTTGACTTATCAAAGTGAGGAGAACATTCATGCTGACTTGAACGTGCTCTGCAGTATTTCTGCCACTCTCACAGGCAAGTCGCTCACTCACTTGGGTGTGCCAGCGATGCACGTGTTTGACACGAGTGTGCCTGCAGACACATCGGCTGTGGGGATGTCGTTATCAGCTTACCTTATCACATAAGGAGGATGGCAATATTTGCCAGCTTTGGCAGATCTTTTCCATCAATTGAAGCGCTTGCCATCAGGCAACGTCAGCAGCTATGAGTGAAATTGTCACTTCAGTGGACGGTGACAGATGCATTGTTGAAGACGTGCGGTATTCCGAGGCCCTCCTAATTGTGGACCTCCTCATGCCCTCCACACAAGTGGATCTTGCATTGGTGCAATAGGCGTGTGTTATTCGCTCATGTGTCAGTAAGAGGCGTTAAATATTGAAAGAACGACGGCCTCGCTTTGCATTCTACGGGTACTTTTAAAGCTTACTTACTTATTTCGTGCATTATCCGCTCATCGCAAAATGTACAATTGAGCAAGTAAGCTAGGCGGTACCCCAACTGGCAAATTAGTCCGGTTGCGGGCACAAACGCGTCCCTTTCATGGTTAGAATCCAAAGATATAGCTTATTGCAAATGACAAGGGTGGGTATTCTCCACTTCGCAAATTGAAGCAATGGGGCCCAAAGAACATGAGGCTCAACGGAATGGCAGCCAAGCCTCTCTTCGTGTTTGACATTGACTGCATTGCCGGTTTAGTCAACGACGTCACATGCCAAGCAATATGAGCGCATCGATATACATCGCCTGTTTTTGGGAGAAAAGTGCATTTGCTGGATTCTTCTTCCGCACCACAGAAAAAGCAGTTTGTCTTCTTTGCCATCTTTGTTGCCGATTTCACAAACATTCCGATTTTGCGCTCTTCTTCCGTCCCTTCATGTGTTAGGAAGCCATGTACGATCCGCACTGTCTGCACTGGCTGCCACACCATCTTCGCAATCAAAAGAATGCGCTCTGGCCAAAACAGAACCTGTAGACGCCTCACCTCAAAATAAAGCATCAGACGGATTACAACTGTTGTCACTTTGTCAAAATCCACATCCATCTCTATCCATTCTACATATTGGTACAAGTTGCAGTTTAATGCCAAAAGAAGTGCGGATACTACTGATTTCTTTGCTAGCATGCAGTGCGAGTTGCAAATTGTGCATTTGACTGATCAGAACAGAGGAAGCAGAGTATGTCACTGTAGTTGGACTCATGGCGGCAAACGGCCAGAAGTTGAAAAAGCAAGGGAATGGACATGAGGTTCAGGTAACTTCTACCTTGTAAATGGAAAGAAAGCATGTGTTTATGCACATTATATGGAAGGCAAATGACATTTTTGCGAGAAGTGGTTGGAATGCACTAGCCTCCGTGGCTCAGTGGACGTCAGCAGTGCGTGCAAATGGGCGAGAGGGTCGGCAGTGCAAGCAAGCTGCAAACTCCATTGCAAGGAAGAGCAAGATATGCCCATCTCCATGCACACTTGCTTAAAAGTAAATGTGAATGCATGGCAGCCATCGAATTGATGCCCGATAGCCACCAAAAACAGGAACTCTCCATGAAGCATTTTACAATGCTCTCGTGGCAAACAAACAGATGACCAGGTAGAGGAGTAAAATTGGCAAAGTGACTGTTATGCCAACTGATTTCAGCACAGAATCTGTTACACGACACTCACAAGCGTGCAGCATGCCACCCTTTCATCTGTTCTTCTGTCGTGCAATTGCAATGTCTCGAGTCTTCGTTGTGGGCGTTATGCACCCATTCCCCTATGCACCAAGTTTTTGCGGTAGAACAGGTCTCCCTTTTATGCGTATGAACTGGGACTCTCTTACTTACTACCTGCATACATTCTCCACACGCCTAAGTCGAGAAGTTGTGTATTGTGTGGCCTAAGGAAGACGCTCCACTTTGTCATACACCTGAACAAATTGTAGAATCACCAGGTTCGATTAATATCGCCCTCCCATAAATCATATTTCCTTTTAGTAGAGGATGACCTCTGATAAATCAAGTGGGACTGAAGTATCTGATGGTTTGTGTGGTTATTAGGCACAAAGAGAAATCTCACCAACATTCCGCTTATTTTACACGCTTTAACAAAACCTCCGACTAATTTATACAATTAGTTTATGATCAACGGAAATGCAATCCTTGGAAATGCAGTGCAAGTTGGTCATCAGTTAATACGTAGAGGACTGGACTGAATTGCATAATCCACCCACCACAATTTATGGCAGTCCCCGTTGTACCATCAGCACCGAGAAGGAGTGAAGCAGAAAGTTGGCTACCACATATTAAATTCGGCAGTTTGTTGATAAGTAGTGAACGATTCAACATACCAAAGGGGAAAAACGTAGTCGTTGGACGACAGACAGCTCCACCCCTTTCTAAATACCGATTCTCAAACCGAATTAGAAGGTTCTCTCCAATGAGTACCAGCTACATCAAAGCTATTGCGGAAATGAACTTGAATGCTGCTAGCCAATTTGAGTGAACCGGAATATCTTTGTGGCTCATTCGGGGGGTTAGAGGTGGAAAAGTCGCATCTTGAAGCCGCAGAGAGAGTAACATTGGCGAGTAAGCTGACATTCATACCTCAAGCGTGCCATTGCGAATATAAGTTTGCTGCTCCCTCTAACTTCATAATTTGTGTCATGCGGTTAAATTTATCAGCAGGCGACAAGGCAGTTGTACTAAGTCTCAAGTTTATTACCATGTTTCTCATGTACAGGCAGTGAAGTGGATAAATTTGCTGGTGAAATAGGCATTTGTCGGAAATCTTCGTATCAAATGGAAGAAGTAAGAGTGTGAAACACGAACTTACTCGGATGGGCAGCAGTCCGTGCCCAATGTGGCTTCCAAGGTAAACATTTGATAATGCTATTAGTTTCACTAGAAGTAAGGTTTTAATCTGACCACTAGTTGGAACATCAACTGGGGCAGGCTTTTAGTCCCGCAGGCTAGGACCATCGGTACACGGATGTGGTGTGCGGATGTGCTGTGCCATCACTCACAAATCTCTCCATCTCCTTGCCGTCTTCTACATTGCTGTTGCTGCTGCACCTCTTATCAGTGCATGGGGGGCCCAGCCCTTCATCAACTCACGATATGGTTACAGACTCCAAGCGCTAAATGCTTCAAGGCCGTACTGAGGGGTCGTATACCCATCATAGTTCGTGGTGGTGGTAGTGGTGGTGGAGGTAGTGTAACTCCGTGGAGCAACGTAGCGCGTCAGATCAGAAGGATGCGTGTTCAAATCACATCAGGGTCAGTGCTGATTCTCCCTTCCCTTCTTCTCACCTCCCTCCCTTCCACCCTCCCACCCTTCTGCCCTCTTCTTGTTGCCTGCCTACGACACACCGCACACTTAAAACCCATTTCCCCTCTTCGCCCATGTCCTTCCCTCCATCTCTTTCTCCTTACTACCACCGTCATGCCTCATTTCCTCCACCCTCTCTTACATACACTACACTACATTACAGGACTCGACACGACACAACTGCTCTGACGTGCCGACTCTGAATGCAGAAGCGAATGTGGAGGAGTGGTAGTCCATAGAGAAGAGAGTATGGCTGATGAGAGTAGGAAAGATGAGAGGAGAGGAAAGGAGTGGGATAGCGGTGAGATGGGAGAGAGTAACGTGCGAACAAACAGGAGTGTTGTGGGTACGAGGGAGGGACAGTGTGGATGAAGACATGCTGATGTCCACCATCCCTGCATGGTCCGCTCATTACCAGTCTCATCTTCCTCAAACTTGCCAAAATCGCTTTTTAAGACAATTGTTGTTCTCACCTTGGATAGATAATAAAGAGCACCTTGTCAGAAGACGAGTGATGTGATGTGATGTGATAGACAAGGTGGAGATGAGATGAGGCAGGTTCGCATGTGAGTAAGGCTTGGCATTTGTCTCTCTCTCTCCACCTATTCAATTCTCGTTGTCCACAATTTGACCGGTATTTAGAACGCACCTGTTAGCCCTACCCCCTTACAGCCACAACGTTCCTCTTTGCACTCATGCCAGCCTGTTCTACCTCGTCTCATCTTTTCACCTCCGCTCTTCTCCACACCCCTTACTCCTAGGTCATGAGACTAAGGGGCTAAGAGACTTTCCAGATGTGCTGATTGAAATGTTTTCTAAGGAAATAGATTAGATGTTGGGAGTGAGGAGAGCACGAGACAGCGCATACACTTGGAATGTGAAACTTCATACTATGAGCGAGATGAGTGCTCACTCATCCCTCAACACACACCTTCTCTCTCTTCCTTGTGCTCCTTCGCTTTCCACCCATTTTCACCACTACTCTGAGCTTTCTCGATATAACTTACTCCTTGTCTGTTGCAATCCATTCTAGAGCAAAACTTGCTGGCAGAAATTGTGCACTACGGAGTTCTGTATGGCACTTAGGAGGCTGCACAACAAATCGAGCTACTGATCCTTTTGTCTTTATCATTACTTGATAAACGGCGAGATCTATTCGAGGGCTCGCACTAACAGTGATGGCAATGTTGCAATGGATGCTAGGACATGGCGATGTCGGGTCAGGTAGCTGTAGGTCGTTAAATCCTGATTTCGGTTTTACCCAAGGTGAATGCGATCACACTGAGGAGTAGCAACTGCAACCCTGTTGCCCATTGTGCTTAGGTTTCCATCCTAGGTTATGCACTGCTGCACGACAGCAAAGGCTCAGTGGTGGAGGGGAATGATACTGATGAGCTGGTTAGTAGTCGGCTTGAGTTGTTGCAGAGGCATGTAAAGATGACGCTAGTGGTGTAAGGGGTATGCAAGTTGATGTGCGGGAAATGAATTGTGATGAAGCGTGGATGGGTAGGTGAGTGGGGTGGGCATGTACGAAGAGAAGGCGTTCAGGAGGACGGGAGAGGGCGGGGCAGTGATGTGAAGAGTGGGGGAGAAGTAGCAGTTAATTTTCATCATTAATCGTTTTTTACCTGCACTTTGACATGGTGAGCATCGATACAGCGTCTGCTCTGCCTAGAAGCTAACCCAATGTTGGACTGGTCAAGCGAGGATCCAGAAGGAAAGTAAATTTTGGAGAAGGTGGTGCTAGTGGTAGTAATGTGTAAAGATGGTGCGGTTGCATGTCGAACAGTGTCCTCTTCGTCGTCCTTGACATGGCTCAGGCTGCAGGATGTTGAATTATGCTGTGCTGTGATGCAGGACGATATGACACAACGATATGACGGCATTCGCTACGTTTTGGCGGCAAATAAACTGAGCCACGCCTCATTGCCGTGTTAGTAGTGCAGTGCCACAGTTACTGAGAGGAAAGCAGGTAAGGTGACAAAGCCGCCTAGTTGCCTTTTAATGAGAATGCAATAAGGCCACCTCTCTGAGCTCAATCAGTGGCATCGACTTCAGCAGGGTATGTGGAAACTGTGGAAAGAAAGGGTGGAAAGGATCTTCGGGACTCGCCATTCCTACACTGACTAGTTAGACCAGGCCGCACAATTAGCAGCAACTCTTTGGTAGAATACATCACTTCCCTTTAACAAGAGGCGTAACTACTCAATGTATTATCATTCTTATGAATTGGAATACGTGCACAGGTGTGAGATTGTGCGCTAGTGGATGCTGCGCAATGTTAGGCATATTCAATCAACAAGCAAATAAGTGTGAATGCGTTGTGCGCAAATTTTCAACGCCAAGAATGTGAGGAGTCCTCTTGTCTTTGTAGACTTCGATCTACTAACCAGCTGCTAGTAATACAAGGAAGCCCAGTGTTTCATGCAGCGATGTTGAGGTAATCGCCCACGAACACTAAAACGCTGTACTGAGGGGACGTATACCTGGTGTGATTGGCGGGGATGGTGGCGTCTGCGGGGGTGTGACTCCGTGAAGAAACATTAGCGCGTCTGACTCCAGATCGGAAGGCTGCGTGTTCAATTCATATCGGGGTGAGCACTTTTCCCTCCTTACCTTCTCATCAACTCCCTCCTTCCTCCTTCTTGCCTCCTTGCCATTACCTGTCTGTCACATTCCTCACTTTTCCAACTCATCTATTTTATCGAACCGGCTCCTCAACCATCATCGTCTATCCATCTGTCCAATTCTTCTCAATTAATCCATCTGATCTAGTCGTCTCATTTCCTGTCTCCACGCGTTTTTCACTTTCTAGCATTCATCCTTTCATCCTGCATCCATCCATTCATTCCTCCTACACCCTACTATGGTGTATATAAGGCAGCTCCCTCTATGTAGTATCCAGCCATCCACTTTGAAACAATCTAGTCGTCCAACTTTTAAGTTCCCCATTGTATAGCCCAAACTCATCCACTACAATACCTTGAGTGCTTAAATATATCCTCGCATCATTCATCCCTTCACTCCTGATTTATATATTTTTAGACACGCATCCACTCTGCATCAACCATAATTAACACCTTTTTCCCGATCCCCGCTATATTTATTACCGATCAGTGCGATGCAGGCCCTAAGTGAAGGTGTGTTTGCAACTCAATGCGGGGTAGTGGTGCATCATTTCACTTCTGCTTTCTTCAATGTTGACTTCACGGTTTCATATCTTGTCCATCCTAAATGCCTCCATTGTCTTCCACCAGCTATACACCTGGTTGCCTCATATTCAACCATTCCTCCCTAGTGCTTCTCACTGTTTATCCAACCGTTTCTTCTTCTGCCATTGTCCATCCATCTGTCTAGTTCCATCTGCTCCAGCCATCTAACCCAGTCACCTCATTTCCTGTTCCCGGTTGAGTTTTACATTTTCGCATTCATCGTTCGTCCTACATCCATCCATCCCAAACTCAAGCAAATATACGTAACACGACTCCATCTATTCAATATCTGGCCATCCGCTTTTGACCAGTCTAGTCGTCCAACTTTTACAATCCCCTTTATATAGTCCATACTCACCCGGCCCAGAACCTCTAATGCATATGCATATCTTGACTTCATCCATTCATTCCCTCCTGCTTTATCCATTCCTGGGACAGGTATTTATTCTGCATCCACCCTAATCACTCCCTTTTGTTGGATGCGTGGTGTATTCATTGCCAATCACTCCATGACCATACCTCAATTCACATCTGTTTCGCGTGCATCTGTTACTTCCGAATCCAGCAGTCATAGCACATTGACAGTTTATTCCTTCTTCTCGGTTGCCCTCACTTCCAAATGGTTTCTTCCATTTCCTTTCGGCGCACACCCTTTCCAAATACGCTAACTTTGCATCAATTACACAGTCATCTCCTGCACTCACACATCAGTCCTGATTCCTTTTATTCACTCATCCATTCCTCTGTCTATTCCTCTAGCTCTTCATATGCAAACTCGCCTCCCACATAACCATCATCAATTCACTTAATCATCAAAATTTATTTTCACACATTGCTCCCCTTCAAGGAAAGGAATGATGGGAATCCTCATGGAAGGCAGAATCGAGATAGATCAGTGCAAGATGCTGTCGTGGAAACGCCATGCTGAGGGCTTTATTAGTGCCTGGCGCAAGAGTCTGGCCATGGGCAAGAATCCCTCCGGTAAGACCGTCTGCATTTAGCTCCACATCTATCTGTCCCTCCATTCCCCACCTTATCTGCACCTTTGTCCTCACAGCCCCCCCCGAAAGAGAAGGTAATAATCTGCTGATGAAGCACACAGTCCTCGACCACTCTCTACCTTGTGGACATCGTACCCGCAGCGGCTCCTACTTCAGCGTGCATGGCCGTTAATGCTAGCACCCTGCCTTCTTACCACTCAAAGCCACTTCGACTTGCACCTCATCAACGTGGCTTTACCATTTTGATGTGCTATTTTACCATTGGCAAGAAGCTCATTAGTCTCTGAGTCTAATTACTGAACCACTATTTGGTCGGCAAGCGGTATACCTACACCAAAGCGTGAAAATGGCAATTCCGTGCTCGACAGGCCCTTCTCCCCTGCTGTGGTTGTGCTGCGAAAGCGTTGTTTCCGCAGTGATTGCATGTGCTCATGAGAAGAAGATGACGACTAAATGGTGCGTTCGGAGAAAGCGAATAGGCACGAAGTCGCACAATCGGATTTATGAATTAGGCTTTTCAGGTTTCGGCCGCTAAATAATGCGGCACATGCATCAGCATGAGGACGTAAATGACGAAGAAAAATGGGTGAATTGCTATAAGGATAGTGCCGTCAGAAGCAGGTCGTTGGGCGGCAGTTATGTTGCGGATGATGAATGTGCGGTTTCTCTCGAGGGAGCAGTCATAGGTGATGGGAAAGCTTGTGTTGAACCGCTGACTATACCGCAAATCCATACCGTACTTCTCATTCATGCGAAGCGGGGAAGCCTATTTCCTCACACCAGGCGCCTGTTTACTTACGTAAAATGGGATTAGTGGTGCATGTGAGATGGCAAACCATTTGTGCTTTTGTGTGAATAAAATACCGCAAACGAAGCGGTGCGCATCTGCCACTTGGGCTCACCGACAGACGCAAGCCTCTACGATGGTCCTCAGGTGAAATTCGATCCTGGTCGATACACGTCAGCATTAATAGATCGGAAGTTATCGCAAGAGGAAACTTCTGCGAATCAGCACGGCTGCACGAGCTGCAGAGGTAACGTGGCTCTGGGTTCAGTGGTGGGTGCGAAGTAAACCAACGCTTGTTAGCAATCGGCTCCATGAATGCAGTCAAACCAGCTAAGAATTCCCTCGCACGCTGCTCATCATCCCATCTCTTGTAGGCACTGTTCAACCTGCTTACGACGAAGAAGACCGATTAGAAATCCACTCCACACTGCAAATGGTTTGCGTCCCAATAAGCAATTGTCCAATAACACTTCGCGGTTTCGTCGTGCGTCGTGCCTTGCCATGAAACTTTGTCAAATGAATCTAAGCAAAGCACTGGGAAGTGAAAAAACACACTATAAAGCATAATTAACCGCTAATCTGCCGTGCATTTCTGAGGTTTTGGCTACGCATTGGAATTGGTTTCCTAAATGCAGTAAAAGATACAGTTCACGAGATCGTTAGTTATCAAGACAGTGAGCAGTATGCGACCTGGATAATTGAGGAACTGAAATATAAGAGAAATTTAATTTGACTGACAGCAAATTGACCAAGGAGATGCCATACATGGATCGACTATGCAACACACATGCTCCTTTCCAGAATTTCCAGTTAGGCTGCCACACTCGGAATCTACGGTATTGGAGTGGTCTACAACTGATTTTGCTTTGTGTGATTGAGGATTCTCATGTAATCAGCGTGGGGCTTGGCGGTACCAATTCATCCAACTGCAGTTCCAGCTCTGGACCGCACTAACATGCCTGATTCAACCCAGCTCATTCCTGCCTGTTGACAATTGATGAAAACGAAAGGAACCAGTTATTCGTGCAACCAAATGAACATCGGAAAGCAAGCGAAAAGCTGTTCATCAGTATGGGTGTGAAATAAGCTGTTTCGAGTAGCGAGCGAAGGAAGTGCAGGAAACCCATTATTTTGGTCATATTCAGGGACGCCGTTCATTTGGGCTCCGTTTGCTAGGCGTCGGCATGCTGAAAATCGCCCATCGGAAACTATTTTGCGCACCTGGAAAGCAAAGTGATCCGGATGGTGTGGCTTTCCATAGTAGAAAATAATTTATTCAGGTGAAGGTGGTGAAAATTCTGGTGAATTATACCCAAGGAATAGCTGATGTTGGAGGTAAAGATGGAGGGCTAACTTCGTGCCATCGATTTCTGCCACTGCTACAAACTGAGAAACAAGTGGAGTGCGAAGAGAGGAGGACGATTCGAAGAAAAGGAGCGGCAGGTATTACCTGAGGCATAAGGAGTGACAATCCAAACTACAGTTGCGAAGAATGAGTTGTGTACTTTGGTATTTTCTTGGTGTATCTGCAGTAGATGCCTTTCAGCTATGCAACCTATTTCCTATCATATTACCAGTTAGGGTGCAAGATTTTGGTGGTTAAATTGGGACTTTTGTACAGTGAGAGACAGAGCATCACACGAAAGGTGCAATTTGATATGATGTGTGAATGAATGGAAGGGATTCCGAGCAACGCTTTAAACTGACGCGTCGAATTGCACTTGAAGTGAGGTGCATACGCATTGAAGGGTCTCTTGCCATTAAAAGAAACCATTAATCTACTTCGGCACCCTTTACTACCTCCATGAATATCTACACTCCCCTCTCGTCTACCTGATGCTCCTGCCATCCACCTCACCTCCCACTTCAACTTTACGCTCGCAATACGATTATGCCTCAACTGCTGGTGATAAAATCGTCGCTCTGTGCACACCCTTCTCCCCGTCGCACATTTCTCCTCTCAAATGTCGTGGCTTGTGTGATGCTTATATGAATGTAGTTGCCTTGGCGAAATGCACGGTGCGTTTGTAGTGAGTGCCATTGCTGCTGCTGCTGCTCTCCGAGGCTTGACTCAGTGGGCCTGAACGACTCCTATATGAGCATAGTTGCCTTCAATACAACTGCTAATTACTTCACTTCCGACGTTGTTTACTAATGACTGATTAGTAGTGATAACATGGGAAGATTTGTTGAGGTCGTTCCTCAACAAACTCCACTTTTGTTCTACCTCGCTCTCTCATCACTTGCTATGTACCTGCCAAAGATGCAAATTACAGTTCTATCTTTTCATCTGCTCGACCGTTCGGGAGGCGGCTGGAAGTCGGCTGTGGAGTAAACTTGGCATACCTCACTCATCGCACTACTTCCTCAATTCGTCTACAGGAGCGGAGCCTCAGTAGAGTCGGCTATGACCTGGCCTCCTGGACCACTCAGATGAATCATTTTTTCCACAGAAAGTGCAAAAAGAGTAGCGTTGCGCTGTGGTTTATAGTTAGGACATGCATGCTAGACTTACTTAACATTACTCGCGGAAGGGACAATTTACTAGATATGGTTTATTCTCTCTTCTCCAGGACTGGTCTCGAAGTACATCCTTGCGCGTCCTAAGCCAACCAAAGATAAAGTTGGCCATAAAACGCTTCTATGTGGTAAGTGCATCTAGCACTTGTACGTTTTTAAGTTTGTGATCTGCAAATGTATTTTGCTTTCTTTCAGACTACCTTGAGACCAGCTACTTCTTCACGCATTTTACTTCATTTCCCCCTGTCCATCTGCTGGCAGTCGGGCATCCACTCTCGACGCACATGTACGCCATCCACTCGACCAAACTGTTGATCACTCAGACCAATGCTGACTCACGTATTGGATCTTCAAACGAAACACGCCTTGATGAAGACTGAGACTGCAACGCAATCCATGCTCTCGCCAGTGGTGTTGCAGCTGTCGCTTTGCCTTTCTCGTATTCGAAACGCACGATCACTCAATTTAACTATCTAATGACGTCAGGTGGAAGGAATATTGGAACTCAATCTGCCTCTAAATCACCGAGGCTTATAACCCCTGATGCATTCCCTACAAAGCGTGAGGTAGGGCAGGGTTCCTTCCTCCACCCGCTGCATCAGATCGACGCTTTCTACACTTAATGTTTATTAATTACCCTCACAGCTGTCTTCTGTCACACGGCCTCACGACTGCTCCTCAGTGGTGCGTCTTCCGAGCTAACAACAACGACAATGCGGCTTGAATGCTGATGGGATGATGGGAAGCCTTCTGGTAAAGCATGAAAAGAGGTAAAGCAGCTGCATATTTCTGCATTAGTGTCAAATGCTGATGGCCCTTGCATACTTTTTGCAAGTTCTGCCCAAAGCATTGGAAGATATAGCGACCAGTAAGGGATAATGTGCATTACGTATGGAGACTACCGGAGTTGCCTGGAAGCCATGCCTTCCAGTGGAGGTAAAAACTTCGTGGCCTTAAGTGTCCATGCTAGCAGAGCAAAGAGTAAAAGGGGCAACTCAAGTGTTATTCTTGTAGTGTAATTTCCAATCACTGATTTGCTTTCAACCGCATAATCATTTTGAAGTGGTTCGACTTCGTCCTCAAAACCAATTAAAAAGCGGTACTTCTGCGATTTTCTGATTTATTTGCAGTGGCACACAGCAGCTTGTGAAGCATTGCTCGAAAATTGCCGAGCTTGCTTCTGCCAACTTGGCTTGGGTTAAAATCCTTCTTGATTACCAGACACTACGAAATCATAGTTTGTCTCTTAATGAAAATTAGCCCCATTCCAGTCGGAGTTTTCGGCTCATTTCATCACTTGAACTCTTCGAATTCGCCTATTCGTGTGACAATGACAGCAATGTTTATCAGTGGTAGTCATGAACAGCGGTTAAGTGCAAAACGGATCATCGTCTTAGTAGAGGACACTGATGAAGGGAGGGAGATCGGTGCGTGCGCCTGTTTTCTTGCCCATCCACCATGTTTGCAGAGCAGTTGCAAGTGGCAGGGTGTTAGTCATCACCTCGTCACCACTGAGGACAGAAAAGAACTGATGCCCTGACCCTAAAAGAAGGGGATGAGAAGTAAACCTCACATGACATTTGACACGCTGCTCGCTTTTCCCAAAATGCGCAAATGGATGGAGTTTGAAAAATACTGCTACCTGTAGGGCAGAGTCAAGAACACTCTCTAATCTACCACCGCATTTAACGGGAATAAGTGCAGATGATGGCAAGAACTGACACAGAATGGGTAGGCTTGCCCTAATGGAGCTTAGAGCAGTTCAAATGAGTGCTGCAGTGCTGGACTACTTGGATGTGCCACACCATCCGAGTGCATGGATGTCAGTTTACTTGCCAGCATTGCTCTCTTTGTGGCTTCAAGATGCGACTTTTCCGCCTCTTACCCCATGATTGTCCGCAAAGGTATTCCCGTTTACTAAAATTGCATTGAGAAGGGGTAAAGCGGAGTGCTTGCTGTTGCACGTCAAATCCGCATGCACATCACTAAGGAGAGAGCCAGTTATCATACCAAGAGGTGAATAATACAATCTTTGGGCAACAGACAATTCTCCTTTCCAAGCACAGGTGTGCCAACCAATTTAGAGTATTCTATTTGATGAGTTCCAGCTACATGGAAGTCATTGTGTGAATGAACGTGAAGGCAGCTGGCCGCTTTGAATAAGGAAGAATACCCCAGAGAACAACTACGGGGTTAAGATGCAGGAAAGTCGCATCCCAAATGCATAAATATAGCAATCTCGTCCAGTAAACTGACATTCACACCTCAAATATGTGATTGCAAATAAGAGTCCTCTGCTCCCTCCGACCGTATTATTCGGGCCCTGCGACTGCACGGGGGGTTTGTAGTGAGTGCCATTGCTGCTGCTGCTCTCCGAGGCTTGACTCAGTGGGCCTGAACGACTCCTATATGAGCATAGTTGCCTTCAATACAATTGTTAATTACTCCACTTCCGACGTCGTTCCTCAACACCCGTTAGGTGTAGGATTACCGAAAAGTTTCGTGGTATCAGCCTCTGCGCTGCGCTTATCTTATCTCTAACTCACCTTGCGCTCTGATGCTGGGCGCCAACTGTGCAATTCTGGAAAGGCAATATTGCATATCTTTTATTTAGAGGAAGATTTGGTTTACCTGAAAAGTTCCACAAAAGTAAACCTGTCCACTTCTTTAGAGCATCTCCCTTGCATGTGGCCACTACGGACATTGCTCATGCCCAGGTCGCTGTCATTACAGCACACACAATGTTGTGGCCACTGCCTCAGTGCGAAGAGAAAGGTTGCCTGAAACCGGCGCAATTAGAATGTGGCAGTCAAATGTTGTGGCTGAAAAGAAGTGACGATGAACCTCCCTCATGTAAGATCAACGACAGCGCCTTCTTCAGAGAGCCATATTTCGTCAGTGTGTTTTCCACTGTCTTCTCCACCTCATTTAAATCACCATCGGTGTCTCTGTCAACACAACAGCCAGTGTAGTGGAGGCTGGCAAAATTCCATATGTTTGTGGGTGAACGTGCAGAAGAATGTGTTTCTGGGCGGATCAGTAGAAGACGTTGTCTACAATCAGATGAGTGTATAATGTTTATTAGACGACGTGTACGCATGGTCACGCCATGTCACCGTTGTAGGACCAAACACCGAGGCTCCAGGCTGGTGGAAGAAATGGTCAAATGTGCTACAAAATACTACTTAGCCTTCCACAAAGGACGGCGGAGTGGCACTTCTCGTGCATTTTGGTCCGTTAGCCAGGCATTATCTGGTTGATTGTTAATTCGGTTTCCTCGTTCCTGGCAGACTGCATTGTTGATCAATTTGGGGTCTGGTTAGACCAGTCTTGTCAATATTTATACGCCGAGACGTTGTCAAAGCGCACGCTGGATAGCAGTGGAGCAACATATTCCTCCTTATACAGTTACTTGAGAATGCAGAGGGCTGTCAAATCTCAGACCATGTGTTTGTGTGTCTTCGATTACTGTGTTGTCACGTAATTCATGTGATGTCCATTTTCCAACAAAAATTGCGATTTTGACAATGCGATGAATAGAGTATTTTGGAATAATTACACACTTTCAAATTCTGCGCGCCTACACTAAGTCCACGTGCAGCCCATCCCTTCTTACCACCAGCACCCTGCCTTCGCTTTATTCGAAAGCTAAATTAGCCGAATTGAAACAGCGTTGAGAAGGCTGCTCAACGAGGGTAGGAATCATTTCCTTAGTCCTCATTTTTGCTGGATACGAAACAAATTCGGCCCATCGAGAGCTAGAACTCCCTCTTGTGTAAGTATTGTAAAGGAACTAATACAATCATTGCATTATGTTGTATCGGGTGCACCCTCTGCGTCATATGGGAGTGCGACATCTGTGCAGTGCTCTCATCACAGCGGCTGTCGTCATGAGGTCGGTTGAGGGTGTACTATGAGGTCCATGCTCTCAAGACGGTAAAGCATTGGAGGCAGGTATTGATGACGATTGTCATATCTTAATCATTTGAAGCATTCACTTTGGTAAAAGACTTTCCAGTTTCTAATCTCCTCTCGAGTGCCATGGCGCATAGTCGCATTCATGCAAGTGTGCTCTGTGAAGCTAGTGAGGTGAGTGAGGCCAAGGAAGGAAATGTGCCATCCACGCAACGGGGTAGAAGCATGGATGATGGGCCAGGTGCTAAAGTCAAGGCGCTTAGGCAGCGCAATTGGTACGCGTGTCACTTTCACAAACTGAAGGCAGCGAGTTTTAGTCTCCCTCCAGACATGCCATTTTACCCTCCAATGCAGTGCTCACGTGTCCACGCTCACACCCGCCTGCCTACGACACTGACTGCTGATACTGGGCTGAGGCGAATAGACGTCAACTAACACCCACGGTGGGACTCGAACCCACAATAAAATAGCGCATTAAAGAACAGTGCGAACTTTCGTTTCCGGTTGCAGCGCGCACATTTTCAAGGATAAAAGAAAAGGTAAATTGGGCCTGTGTGCAATCAATGAGGGGATTAGTGATGGAAGCCACTTGCCTAGTCAGCAGTAGACGACATTATGTTCATGCAGCAAATGTACATTTGAAGTGCATGGAAACGTTGGCGTAGGTACTGCCTGCGTACTGTGCATACGTGCGTTGCCAATCCTTTTGTCTGTACGAAAATCTGCATCTGAGTAGGCAAGTTGAAGCATGTAAATGGCGTCTCCCCCCTCACCCATATTGATGCAAATAGGCAATTGGAATCCTTCACCGCTAATGCAAGGGCTCCAACCTCCTCCAACGATTCAAATCCCGCTTGCTATATGTTTTGGTGTACATGCATAGGTGAGCAGAGTAGTGGATGTGCTGTGGGGAGCTGCCACCCTCCCCTCCTCCTTACTAATTGACGTTTCGTATGCTAAGCACTTGTCCTTCTCTCACTCCCCACAACCCCACCCATTACATTCCCGCATTTCTCAATTTAATCGGTACCTTCTACGCACCTGTTAGCCCTCCCTTCGCAGCCAAGCGTTCCTCTTTACATGCATGCCAGCCTGTCCTATCTCTTTTCCTCTTTTCTCTTTACCTCCACCCTTCTCTTCACTTCCTACCCCTAGGTCTGCTCTGTAAGGGGCAGCACGGCCGAAGTGTAATCGAGTACTTTCCCCGAGATGCATTTGGTGGAGTAAGGTTCCCTGGAGCCTAACCTCCGATTTTCACTGCCCATCTATCGGCTTAGATATCGTCTGATCGCACTCGTTAAGAGACGATTCTCCTTCTTATATCTATCAGCACATCCTTCTAGTACTTCGCACCACCTCCTTCCCCTTTTCTTCTTCCATTTACACTGGTGGAATAGCGCTCTCAATGACATTTTACCATTTGGATATTATACACCTCTTTTACTCGCATTCTCCTCGCGCACTTTCTTTGTCTCCCCACTCCACGATGATTGACACAAGTCGCATTCCTGATGCATGCATTTCCATTGCAAGTGTTGCCTTTGTCGCCTTCAATTATAATAACAGGCACAATTTAGACAAATTTTGTTTTCCCAAAAGAAGGCCTACTGAATGCATTCACTGCACTTTGCCAGCAAATTTTATTGGTAGAATTGCGGCAGGGCTCTTTTCTTCCACCTGCCTCCTACTTCGTAATCTCGGTGCAGCAAATCTAAGTAGAACAAGCAGTCTGTGTTTGAAATTTGTTGAATTTAAGATTTTGGTTATTGCTGCAGAGTGTGAAGCATGAGAATTAATGTGGAGTGTCCACGATGTTGGCTTGCGTCAGGCTTAAATACTGCTGGTCACATGGAATTTCGGTTTGGCTTCAAATTCTGCTTGACTGTAGGCAAAGCATGCAAAATTCATTGCCTATTGCAAAACGGAGGCACCCGAAAAGCAGAACAGAACGGTTAGGTCCAATAGACGGGATACTTTTTAGTGGAGACAAGGATGCGTTGGGTTCGTAGCCTTCCTGAACAATCCATCGTCCTAGGTCATGTGGCGTTCGGATTGCCTGGATGCGACGCCAAACTAATGAGCAGAATGAGTGGATGGATATGTGTTGGAACAGCCAGGCATTCACTTCCTACCTTACAGCCTTGCCTCTATGTGTCACTCAGAGCCACTGGTGTATGTAAGAGGCGGGGCATGTTCAGCCTGAACTAGGATTTTAGAGCCCATAAAATTGAGGAGCAAATTGCATTGAGTTGCATACTAAAGATGCATAAGTGCGAATGAGCTGCTGGTGTGCAGCCTATTGAAGTTGAAAATAGGTGTTTAAATAAAAAGGTATGTTTTCCACTGACTAAGTTTACCGGTATTAGGAGAACGATTATTAATTTGTTATTCTTTAACTTGGCATTGCACGCGTCGAATGCCAGTTGCGAACTGCGAATATGACCATCACCACCTAATGCATTGGAGTCACTTAAATAATGCCGCGGCTCTGCTCGACGACCGAACACTCGCTCTTATTGTCATGTCATGCACTTCCATGCAGGTGCTCCTCGCATTTGATAAGCTGCGTGCAGACTGCTTCACGAACTACGTGCCGACCGATTGTACTATGCAGACTACGCAGGCAAAATTCATCTATGCATAACAGGCTACATGTCCCATCTGTCGTAGTTTAGATCCTTTATCGTCTATCATCTGTTAGGCTTCGCCTGTTTTGCACCGCCAATTCTTCCCCGTATCGGACAACCACTTAGGACAGGCGCCCAGCACGCTGATGTGGGCGAGAAATAGTATCACAGTCGACCTGGATCAAACACTCTAGTGCACGATTCCTTCCAGCAAATCATGCTCTCCAATGCATGAGAACAGATAAAAGGCGCTCTATCACCAAAAAGGCCTTCAGTAACTTGAAAGTAACTGGAAGTCCAATGAAGGTGCGCCAGGAATCGCGAGAAGGCGGTGTCGCATTATCGTTGAGGGATGTAGGCACGCTCCCTTCGTCCGAAGTTTGACGCTTCGCATGCTTGGCATTTGGCTGTCCTGTCCTCTTCCTACTCCCATCAACCAAACATTTCACGGTGACCACAATTCAAGCCTCTCGTAGCCACCACTTCCTCTCCTCCGTGGCCAGAATGCTCAGCTTTTCTCATGAGCGAATCTGCCCTGTCGCATCTCCAACCTGCGCATCATCTCACGTGACATCACATCTCTCCTCCTCTGTTCAGCTGCGCTCGATGCTCTGTCGGCCTGCACACCACAACCACTGCTTTTACGGGCGAATTTGGCAAGTTGGAGGAAGACTGGAAGGATAATGAGTGGAGGAAGCAGGAATGGAGGAAAGAGGCTATGACGATAGCGTTGCCGGCAGCGTAGCAGCAACACCGATGGCAGGCGAATTGAGGAAAGGGAGGAGTGATAAGGGAAAAGGGGTTGCAAGAGTGGGGTGTGTTGTACGCAGGCAATGACAAGAGGGAGGAAGATAGGGAAGCAGGCAGGCTGATGGGAAGGCAAGGAGAAGGGGAAGGAGGGCGAGTACTGACCCCGACGTGATTCGAACACGCATCCCTCCGATCTGGAGTCAGACGCGCTACCGTTGCGCCACGGACTAACAACGCTATTGTCTTCACCACCACCATCAGATTCGTTATCCCTACCATTATCGTTACCAGCGCCAACCATGGCGGGTCTACGACCACTCAGTACAGCATTGAAGCATTGCAGTGCTTACTGGCGGACACCTTAGCCTCACCACATGAAGTGCTGTGCCCCCTTTCACTGCTAGCAGCTGCAGCAGCAGTAGCAACGTTGAGGACTGCACATAAGTGCTCTTATTACCCTTCCACACACCACATGCATGTACCAATGGTCCTAGGCTGCGAGACCACTTTAACGCCGACTACTGCCGCCATGTACTGCTTCACATCGCACTCGAGGTGTGTGGCGCGACGCTACCCTGCATCACTTGTGCAGGAGCATTGCACACTTGCGAGCACAATGGCGTGGTGCGTGGCAGTGGTGGCGAGTGCCTAGTTGAGCCCGTGCAGCAGGCAGAGACGGAGTAAGGAGTAAAAGGGGCAACTCAAGTGTTATACTTGTAGTGTAATTTCCAATCACTGATTTGCTTTCAACCGCATAATCATTTTGAAGTGGTTCGACTTCGTCTTCAAAACCAATTAAAAAGCGGTACTTCTGCGATTTTCTGAATTATTTGCAGTGGCACACAGCAGCTTGTGAAGCATTGCTCGAAAATTGCCGAGCTTGCTTGTGCCAACTTGGCTTGGGTTAAAATCCCTCTTGTTTACCAGACACTACGAAATCATAGTTTGTCTCTTAATGAAAATTAGCCCCATTCCAGTCGGAGTTTTCGGCTCATTTCATCACTTGAACTCTTCGAATTCGCCTATTCGTGTGACAATGACAGCAATGTTTATTAGTGGTAGTCATGAGCAGCAGTTAAATGCAAAACGGATCATCATCTTAGTAGAGGACACTGATGAAGGGAGGGAGATCGGTGCGTGCGCCTGTTTTCTTGCCCATCCACCATGTTTGCAGAGCAGTTGCAAGTGGCAGGGTGTTAGTCATCACCTCGTCACCACTGAGGACAGAAAAGAACTGATGCCCTGACCCTAAAAGAAGGGGATGAGAAGTAAACCTCACATGACATTTGACACGCTGCTCGCTTTTCCCAAAGTGCGCAAATGGATGGAGTTTGAAAAATACTGCTACCTGTAGGGCAGAGTCAAGAACACTCTCTAATCTACCACCGCATTTAACGGGAATAAGTGCAGATGATGGCAAGAACTGACACAGAATGGGTAGGCTTGCCCTAATGGAGCTTAGAGCAGTTCAAATGAGTGCTGCAGTGCTGGACTACTTGGATGCGCCTTTAGGCGATAGGCGGGTGGTCGGTGAATGCGAACCTATGTGACGGATCATGAGCCGTCAACCTCCGCCAAGGAGAGAACGTTACTGAACACGCCCAAACCGTGGCACCTCTGTGTCCCTCCTTCTACTGCCACTCAATTAGACGCGCCTTTCAAACTCGCCCATTCGTGTTAATGTCGTGGTGGCCAAGGCTGAGGAGAAAAGCAGTGAGCCAATTGCAAATACTGCGTAGGAATGGATGGAGGCGAATGGTGAAATGCAGTATGTTAATCCTACTCACTGCATCACCAAACTGCCGGCTTTATCCATCTATGGCAATTTTCATCTTCGTCCAAAGTAAAAAATAAGCGCAAAAATTATCACTCTTAAATTGTTTTTGTGCCCACGCACAAGAAGCAAGTTATGCGCACTTTTCCACCAGTCACATTCACATGAGTTTTGCGGACTGATAATGGGAGAACATGGGTGTACCACCTCATCCTACTTTTGGTTGATCGTGTGACCCTCCAGATTTATGCTGAGTGACCACTCCTCCATAGAACTGCAATTACACTGTTTGCTGAGTGTGAGTGCATTGGCAAGTAATATTGTGAAAAGAGCTTCTTGATACCGAGTGGCACCTCTAGCTACGCGCGCCGCGGTGTGTGCGGCAGTGATTGTGGTGTTTGGTTAAATAAGGCGCCTTCAAGGCGAGAAGTCGACCAAAGGATCACACGATTTACGAGACCTCGGAAACGCGCTGCACATGAGGCACGCGAGCAAAGTCTATTTTTGCATTTTGTTCCACAGAGGCAGTCTCTACAGCTGCCCGCACTTTTGTACGGTTTTCTACCTATGTGGCTGCCACAGAGACAGTGGCATCAGAGTTATGCATTGGTCCAAGATCGGCGGTTCACCTTGCATCGCCTCACTCACGGCGGTTCATACTGACAGGTCGGTAACTTCACCAGAGGCGACCACTGAGGTTTTGGTTGCTCTAACGACTTCACGGCGCACCACAACTTGATGGGTGTTGACCACAAAATTGGGCTTTGCATAGAAATGGTGATTTGTGCCAATATAGTGGCAGACATCTAGCTTTTAGACAAAATGGAGGCTTGGTGGTAGCGCAAGCTGGCACAAATTTTTGTACCCCTGATTTGAGACGTTTCTTGCAAGACTCACAGATTCCCATTTGTTTTATAGGGTGAGCTACGCTGCAATAACTGGAATTATCAATCTACGAAAGCAAGGCATCTGGATTTGTAGCAAAATTGGGGAAGCTTTCTACGGCTGTTCCCTGGTGCCTCTCCACAACAAATTCGGCCCCAAAACACTACTCACAACAACAAAAAAACATGAGGCCGTTTTCATTGTGATCTGAACCATCAAGCGTGCTTAACGTAGCAATTTGCCATTTGCTGCCTCTTCTCTGCAGACGTGATATTGGGGCAGCTCTTCGTGGCGGTACCTAGACGACATCGACACAGACTATTCACTACTGAACTATCGCATTAGGAAAGGTGCAGTCGCAGGGCCCAAATAATACGGTCGGCGGGAGCAGACATGCGCCTTGTCCATCAAGCCACGCAGGCTCACTCCATCGGCATTTCCAATGGCAATTGCCGCCCGCTGCAGCCTTATCGTATCCTACTACGCCGATTATATAGCCAGTGCCACCTTAAACACAAAGGTCTCCTGCAATGTCACCTGGGTCAGCTTCTTGAGTTTCCTCATCTGCTATCCACTGACATGCCTTGACACCTGCTCCTGCTCATGCATATGAGTACTATGAATCCCCACAAAATGGGGCCACCTTAAACTGCTAACGGTATAGGATAAGCCATAACTGGCAGCCTCTTTGTGGTCTCATTGATTGGTACAACGCAGGGCGATACTAGATGTATCACTGGTCTTGCCAATGTCAAGGCCATTAAAGTTGCCGTCAAGGAATGTCAATGATGCCCTCAAAACTCAGCACACACGTCAATGCTGGTACTGTGTACAGGCTGCACACTCATTTTGCACTCCAATGATCGCATCATTTTCCATAGACGCCCTCCCAATTGCTTCTGTTGGTATCTTGGCAGCGCATGTGCTCACACAACTAAAGGCAGTACATGGCGGCAGTAGTCGACGTCAAAGTGGTCTCGCAGCCTAGGACCATTGGTACATGCATGTGGTGTGTGGAAGGGTACTAAGAGCACTTATGTGCAGTCCTCAACGTTGCTACTGCTGCTGCAGCTGCTAGCAGTGAAAGGGGGCACAGCACTTCATGTGGTGAGGCTAAGGTGCCCGCCAGTAAGCACTGCAATGCTTCAATGCTGTACTGAGTGGTCGTAGACCCGCCATGGTTGGTGCTGGTAACGATAATGGTAGGGATAACGAATCTGATGGTGGTGGTGAAGACAATAGTGTTGTGAGTCCGTGGCGCAACGGTAGCGCGTCTGACTCCAGATCAGAGGGTTGCGTGTTCGAATAACGTCGGGGTAAGTACTCGCCCTCCTTCCCCTTCTCCTTGCCTTCCCATCAGCCTGCCTGCTTCCCTATCTTCCTCCCTCTTGTCATTGCCTGCGTACAACACACCCCACTCTTGCAACCCCTTTTCTCTTATCACTCCTCCCTTTCCTCAATTCGCCTGCCATCGGTGTTGCTGCTACGCTGCCGGCAACGCTATCGTCATAGCCTCTTTCCTCCATTCCTGCTTCCTCCACTCATTATCCTTCCAGTCTTCCTCCAACTTGCCAAATTCGCCCGTAAAAGCAGTGGTTGTGGTGTGCAGGCCGACAGAGCATCGAGCGCAGCTGAACAGAGGAGGAGAGATGTGATGTCACGTGCGATGATGCGCAGGTTGGAGATGCGACAGGGCAGATTCGCTCATGAGAAAAGCTGAGCATTCTGGCCACGGAGGAGAGGAAGTGGTGGCTACGAGAGGCTTGAATTGTGGTCACCGTGAAATGTTTGGTTGATGGGAGTAGGAAGAGGACAGGACAGCCAAATGCCAAGCATGCGAAGCGTCAAACTTCGGACGAAGGGAGCGTGCCTACATCCCTCAACGATAATGCGACACCGCCTTCTCGCGATTCCTGGTGCACCTTCCTTCGTTCCTCCCTTATTTTCAAGTGACTGAAGGCCTTTAATCAGTTCTCGTGCATTGGAGAGCATGATTTGCTGGAAGGAATCGCGCACTAGAGTGTTTGATCCAGGTCGACTGTGATACTATTTCTCGCCCACATCAGCGTGCTGGGCGCCTGTCCTAAGTGGTTGTCCGATACGGGGAAGAATTGGCGGCGCAAAACGGGCGAACCTTAACATATGGTAGACGATAAACGATCTAAACTACGACAGATGGGACATGTAGCCTGTTATACATAGATGAATTTTGCCTGCGTAGTCTGCATAGTACAATCGGTCGGCACGTAGTTCGTGAAGCAGTCTGCACGCAGCTTACCAAATGCGAGGAGCACCTGCATGGAAGTGCGTGACATGACAATAAGAGCGAGTGTTCGGTCGTCGAGCAGAGCCACGGCATTATCTAAGTGACTGCAATTCATTCCTACTTGGGTGTGGGACGATGTGGTGGTGGCGGTCCTATTCGTAGCTCGAAACTCTCATTCGACTCGTGCAATGCAATGTCAAGCAACAATGGTGTTTGAACCATCACTGAATAGCTCGAATGGCACCCTAGCCCAATGACGTGTCTGTGTTACCGAGACCCATAAACAAATGCCAGGTGAGAGGATTGCGAGCAGAGAAACAACCCGGAGTGAATACACGTAGTGAGTATTTGGCGCCTTCATTACAATCGCGACAGGAATGACTCATAATTTAACTGAGCACCGAGCAGAGGGCTACTGTTTCAGCTCTTGGATGCCAAATAACAACGACTCTGAGGAAGCAACCACATCGCAGACCGCTTTCCCAATATTGATGACTGAGCTTGTTACTTCAATGGCTGTCTCACTCACTTTCTGCCATCGGGTTTGTGACAGCTCGTAAGATCAGGCCTCACCTCGAGCGATTCGATATGCAGGGGCTCCACAAATGACCAATTGATTCAAATTCACGCCATTTCTAGTACCCATTCCATTTGAGCTGACGGTATTAAACTCATTCTCTACTGTAAGGGTATGTGAGTTGACAATAGCAGGTAGAAGCAGGTAAAATTTATTTGGAATAAACTTCGAAGATGTTAATTATGCACCACCTTGTCAAATGTAGGCCCAAAAGGCATGTTTTTATTTAAGTGTTACCCAGGTCTCTGCATTGCAGACTGGGAACCAATCCAAAGGGCCGCAATGATGGGATGAAGCTTGTAGAAATGCAACTCGCAAGGAACATACGTTGTCATACAGTGAGGTAGCAAATCTGCAAATGAACTCGAGCACCACCAAACAGACGCGGTATTTACGGGTCTGAGTGAAGGCGATTCCCATCAACTGTCTGGTGTCAAGCCTTTACATGCTTGCAGGCCGACAAGGCGGATGCATTGGCACTCTGCAGAGCAGCAACCAGCGTTGATGTGATGCTGGAAACGTAGAGCAAATTGTTGTGGATGGCTGCATCGTATGCCTTACGATGGTGAAATGCGTTCTCGCTCTTGCCTTCCTCCGCTGCTACCAACGACAGCGGCGGGATTGATTTAGGAAAAGCTGCGCGGATCGAAGTAGAATGAGAGAAAGTGAAGACATAGGACGTATCTAAGTTGGGTAGGATTCCTTTAATTATCTGAGTCTCGTCACTTCGCTACGCGGAAGGTTGCTGTCGGGGAAGAGGCTTCTGTTGGTGGCAGTGTGTTAAACAGTCCTTCCAGAAAGAATGCATTCCACACGTTAGTGCAGCAGATTGATAATGGAAGTGAGGCTGAAGGCATGTTTGGGCAACTTTGCTGGAAGCAACTGTTATCAGGCGCAATGAAACATGACAGCTCTAATGAATGTAAATAGATTCGGTGATCAAAAAGACAAAACTGAGGGAGAACGAAACTGATGAAAAGCAAAGGGCGGCATAAGAAGGGCGAAAAAGAGGTGAGAAGTGGGAATAGGAAAAATTGAAAGAGAGTAGTCGGAGAGCAGAAGGGTGATGTGAATGGGGAGCTGGGTATAACACGCAGTCGACGTCGCGAGCAGGATTCGAACCTGCGCGGGACGTTCCCAATGGATTTCAAGTCCATCGCGACACGCTCATTCACTTCCCCTTCACCATGCAGGTCTCCACACATTCCCTCACCCAGGCAGCAGATGCTGTGTCGCGATACTCACTAGGCGACATCTCACATTCCATGCCAATGACCTATGTAGTCTGTGCGACAGAGAAGAGGTGGGGTCTAACTTACACATTACCACCTCCACGGCTAACACAATGTCCACAGCTTGGGGGAAGGACATGGACATAGTCATGCAGGTTGTCATTGGCGAAGTTGGTGGGTCGTAGAGTGCCAGTGGACAGGGTGTCCGTCACGGAGTCTGGCGCCTTGCTTATCGCATCATTAGTCAGCTCAACGTAGATCTTGCCTACCTCAGCTTGTGCCATCTCTTCCATCTCCTTGGGTTGATTCAGTACCGATTCTACCCACTCTCCCACCATCTCACTCATCAGACCCAACTTCATCAACTCCTTCGGCAGGTTACACCTCATTGCACGGAGCTCGGAAACCTAAAGTTAAAAACTGCCTGCGTATGTTTGCTGTGATAGCGTTCAAAATGCACGCATGAAGACTGCTTCAGTGACAAGGTGGGACAAATGAGCGAGTTTTGAATGGACTATGCACCAATAGGACTATCAGTAGAGGGACACGAAAAGACTGCACTATTGTAGTATTTCGCACACAAAAATCAACTACGATGCGCTTTAGGTAAAAAATAACATCAAAACATGTGGCAAGCAGGTGGTGAAGACGACTCAGTGTATGAAATGAGTCATGGAGTCACACCACCTCCACCGTCACCATCATCAGTGCTGTTTTCGGTGCAATATCAACGAAGCTGTGCTTCATAAAGTACGTAAGGTTTTCATTAATCGCGTATTCTATCACAACCGTTTCTAATTCGCGCCTTTTACTGCTGATTAACAAAAGTGCTGCATTTCTCAAATTCACACAAATTCATTTTGCCATCGACGTGTAATTTGTCCCTTGGATGGTATTTTGGCATTTTTATAGAAGAATGAATTTTCTTAATGAAGAGGTCTCGCGTTAAAAGTTCGCAATCTTTAAATTCAGTTACGTCGAGAGCATAAGAAGTTAGATGTTGACATCGCATCTATTCAGCAGAATTTTGAGCAAATTGAGGCTGAAGGAAAGAAGTACGCCAAGTCAGGAAATATTGGTGCCTCTAAGAAATTTGCGGAAGGGTTTGTAGCGCCTTGCAGGTCTGTCAACAAGCTCTATCAGGCCGAAGGCCAAAATAAACTTTGTCATAGTGGAGTTGGACAACCAAGTGTCAATTGCGAAGATGGCTAGTGCTCTCAAGCAGAGTATCTCTGAGATGCAAGCGATGTCGAAATTGGTCAAATTAAGTCAGTCATGGTGGGTGGACAAGCGAAATGAAGGCAGCTGATTGGCAGGGCCGAGTGTGGCGTGGAGGGGCGGGATGTAAGGAGACCTGGATCCAGGGGACAAATTTGCGCCTTTTTGGTTTAATGGAGTTTCTCAGCGAAATCACGGCTTTGCAATGCTTGGTAATCAGCGTAGCTGTGAGTCTACGGTTCAGTCTCGAATATTGTCGTCAAGGTGGAGTTAGCCGAAGCTTTTCTTATTACTGCTGTATATCAGAGAAGCAAATACAATACCTACTATCAAGAGGCGAAAGGACATGGAGACCGTGGTCACGAAATGGAGTAGTGCAACAACTCCTGTTTCTTCACGAAACAGAAAGCCGCTCCTGAACAGAGCCATGCATCCTCATCCTCATACACCCATCATGCCGCGCACATGCGTTAGACATGTACTGGATAAGACCTCTAACACAATAGTCAAGTTATCCTCAGTAAAGTAACCATTCATTGGGGGCTATAGGTGTCAGGTCAAAATGTTCACATTACTAGGTTCCATCACTGCATTTTACACTCAGGATGCGCTTATAATTAGATGGTGCGGATATTGGGACACTAAACATGTGTCAATGAAACTTGGCATCCATAGGCGATTTCAAATCGAACCATGTTGTGGTGAAGAAAATTACACGCTTCCGTGAGGCGTGATGCTATGTTGGGCAAAATTTAAGCTACAAGGCAGTAAATTTAATGAATAAGACATCTTTGCAATTATCGTGCAATAAAAGACAATGATTCTAAAGCAGTTTAACTGAGATTTGCTAAAGGTCAGAGTGGATATGGCAAGTATCTAAGAAAGCTTTCTAATGCAAATTGATGTAAAGGATGTGCAGATTGTTGGACAGAGGTATCAGCGATAAAATTTTCATCGCAATAACAATGGTGTGGGCGCTGCGACGGAATAAGCTCAGGCAAAATCGTCTGCCTCCTACATGGCGCACTCAACTACAGGGACAAAATACCGTTGTCCATGCATTATCCTGCCACGGTTGCTGGATTGAAGCAAGCTGAATGACGCCAGAATCGCCGTAGAGAGGGCACTTTGAGGCTTGGTAGACATTGATTGCTACATAGACTGGAAGTCCTGCAGCAGTGGTAGCTCAAGTGAGAAGATAAATTTGCAAAGCTGTAGGAGGTTTGAGTCCGCGCGCAACCGCCTTGCATCGGCCTCTACTCATATTGGGGCATGTCACCCATTTTGAATGACAGTAAACTTGCAACCGATGAATGCATAATTCGCTTCTCATACTCACTTGCCTTGTCTCGTGTGCCAGTGCCACAAAAGTGGCTCTGTACTTCACCAACTTGCTACCCACCCACCTAGAATATTTGAACACTCTGTCGCACAAATGCAATGAAATCCATTTAAGTAATCCTCATCAACTTTTGGAACTGCGATTACGCATCAAATCCCCAATCACCGAACAGCATGGTAGTAAATGAAGGCACAGAAAGCTTTAGGACCATGTCACGACAAAGGCACGCCCGTTAGGTGTAGGATCAGCGAAAAGTTTCGTGGTATCAGCCTCTGCGCTGCGCTCATCTTATCTCTAACTCACCTTACACTCTGATGCTGGGCGCCAACTGTGCAATTCTGGAAAGGCAATATTGTACACCTTTTGTTTAAAGGAAGATTTGGTTTTTGTGTAAAGAGCGAAATAAGGTGGGAGTAGAAAGGTTGAATAAGGGGGTGATGCACAAGATTTCGATTTACAGCAAAGAGACTTTTGAGATTGAGTGCTAAGCAGGATGACTGGTCTTCAGTCCCTTCAGAAGTAGCAGTCCAAGTTGATTGGGGTGTGCGTGTTGACGAGACGATCATGCCCCAAATCCATGCTGTGATTCTCATTTACGTGAGGAGAGGGAATTAGTGCCCTCATACCAGGCGTCCGTCCACTTAGGTGACACGGCCATTCATTTGTGCTTCACCATCGAGAAACACCACATACGAAATGGTACTCATCTGCTACCCGGGCTCATCGACGCATGCAAGCTGATACGACTGAGCTCAGGTGATATTTGTTCCTGGTAGAAATATGTCAGCCTTACTTCATCAAAAAATACCGCAGGAGGAAACCTCTACCTATCAATACGTCTGCAAATGGAGCAAAGATAACATGGCTCTGAGTTCAGTGCTTTAGCTTAATGGGTGCGAAGTAAACTAACCCCTGCTAGTAATCGGTTCCAAGGATGCAGCCAAACAGGCGTGGTATCACCTTAAATGAGGGAAATAAACGTGTTTGTGCCAGTGTTGAGTTGCCCATGACGCTAAGACTAGAAACAATTATAACGGAGGTAACATTTAAAAAGCACGACTAGTCTACATGTGTACAACTTCGAAATCCACTTGTTTATGAACACTTCAATTATTCTAGCATGCTATGTTTCATGATATATCCCAAGTACAAAGTTAGGAGAAAAGAGACAGAAGCGAAAATGAATCAAGGAATGGATCACGACAATAGTGTAATAATTAAATACATGAGGCGAACAGTCCCAACAAAACAAGGAAAATGGAAAGAAGGAAGGAAATGGAGCCGTAAGAAGGACACGCGAAAAGGCAAGGGGGGTGTTTTGTTAGCTACTGCGCGGCTGCGCCTCACAAGGTGATGCAGACCAGAAATGATGCGACAATTGACCAGGATCGAAATCTGTAGTACGCAATTCCCTCCAGCAGGTTGTGTTTTAGAACCCACTGGTGCAGATAATGAGTATCATATAACCGAAGAAATTTATAGCAGCATTGAAGTAACTGGAAGCCTAAGGAGCACGGAGAAGCACGAGAAGAGGCTGTTGCAATTTGGCAGCAGGTAGCCCGTCTGCATTCGACCTGGTAAGATGTAGGTTAAGAAATGGCGGATACTCCCCTCGCTAGCAGTATGACATTTCGTATGCTTGGCATATGTGCATTTCGCCCTCTCCTCACCCCCCAACTAGCCGATTCCGCCTAACAGCAAATCACTCGGCACTTCTCAAGCACCTCTCAGCCCAACTTCTACCTCACACATGGCCAAAATGGTCCCATTTACTCGAATGCGCACATGTCCTATCTCAAATCAACCCCACCCATCACCTCACCTCACCTCACCTCAACCCTCCCCACCTCTGCTCGGCTGTGCTCTTTTCTCAATGGAACAGAGCTCCACGACCACTGCTTTTGCAAACAAATTTGGTAGGTAGGAGAGGGAGGTGAATGAGGAGGAGGATTGGAGGACATCGGCCGTGACGATGGCTTTGCGAGCAGCACAGTGACAGCAACTGCAACGACAGACGAATTGAAGGGAGAGGGCAGGAGATGAGAGGAGATGGACTAGAAGTGTGAGGTGTGTTGCAGGCAGGCACTGTCAAGAGGACAGGATAGGGGTGAGGTCATGGAAAGGGAGAATAAGCATTGAGCCCGACATGATTTGAATATGCAATTTTCTGATCCGGAGTCAGACGCGCCACCGTTGCGCCACGGAACCACACCTCCACAGACAACCATTAACCCGTTGAATAAAGACGGGACAAGAGAGAATTGGGATGACACATGCTCACCGCACAAAACGATTCGCGGTCCTACCTAAGCGCATGAACTGCGTTACTTAGGCCCACAGGTAGTTGTGGCACCTGCAGAGACCGACACAGATGCTCCAAATCAGCCTCCTGCTATATCACGACTTTCTTCAGCGGATGTGTGGGCCTCTTCGAACTTTGGTACGATGAATCCAGAAACGCACCTGCATCTGCGATTTCAGCCACTTCATATGAGAAGTAGCAGATAGTGGCAAATTTCTATGCCTCGTAGCATTACCTGGGATAACCCGAATGCTACATTTGAGAAGGTTAAGAAGATTATTTTCACACCATTTCTCCTGTTTTAAATTGCCGTCAACTTCGGTATTGCGTCAAGGGAGGCCTGGATTCAAACGGACTGGCTAATTGCTTCGAAGAGTGCTCATTTAATGTGCTCTAACAAAGATGAGCACTACTCACAAATGACACCGTTGCACCGGTTGACACCGGCTAACAAGCCGGTCCTTTCATTATCATCCCATATTACTGGTTTCATATCAGCCCAAAGAAGATGCGACACACTCTCTACATTAGGGCGGATGCAACCGATAAGAATGGGATTATAGGCGATTCACATCTAAGCAGCCAAGCCATGTTGCAACCCAAATTTGCTTGCTCTTTATGGAATACGTGGGCACATTTGTCTCCCAAGGGGCAGTATGTAGAAAGAATAAGAACAATACAACCATGATACAGGTGATCATGTCACCCCTGCACCTGTTGACATCTTATCAGCATTGCGTTTTAGAGGACTGGAGTGAACTCGATAATCCACCCACCAAAATCATAGCAGCCCTCATTGGGATAGTAGCATCCAGAGGGAGTGAAGGAGAATTAGCTACCACACATTAAATTTTGATGTACGATACTAAGTAGTGGAAGATTGAACATACAGAAAGGCAAAAGAATACAAGCTTTGGCCAACAGACAGTTCCACCCCTTTGTAACACAGATTTGCAAACCAATCAGATGATTGTCTGATGAGAATCAGCCAAATTAAAGTCATTGCGGAAATGAACTTGAATGCCGCTATCCGATTTAAGTAAACGGGAATGCCTTTGCGGACAAGCATGGGGTAAGAGGCGGACAAGTTGCATCTGGAAGCCACAGAGTGATCATCCACACCTCAAATGTGGCATTGCAAAAAAAGTCCACTGCTTCAATGTGAACTTTATTATTCGGGTCATGCGATTCAATTTGTCTTTAGGCGATAAGGCTCTTAAACAAGGTCTGTATGGGCATTGCCATGTTTCTCGTGTGTAGGTAGAAAAGTGGATATATTCTCTAATCAAATACGCATTTGTCGGAAATCTCTTTATTAAGTGGAAAACGTCAGGTCGTGACACGAGCTTACTCGGATAGGCAGCAAACACGCGAAGTGTGAAATTTCACTTAGCCCACATTTGGGCAGTCAATGCCCATCATGGCTTCTAATGTAATTATTTGATAATGATGTTAGTTTTACCAGAAGCGAAATCTGGATTTAAGCACAAGATGGAACAACAAATGGGGCAGGCTTTGGGTCTCGCAGCCTAGGACCATTGATACGTGCATGTGGTGTGTGGAAGGGTAATAAGAGCACTTATATGCAGTCAGTACTCGCCCTACTTCCCCTTTTTCTCACCTCCCTACCAGCCCGCCTGCTTTCCTACCTTCCTCCCTCTTGTCATTGCCTGCGTACAACACACCCCACTCTTGCAACCCCTTTTCCCTTATCACTCCTCCCTTTCCTCAATTCGCCTGCCATCGGTGTTGCTGCTACGCTGCCGGCAACGCTATCGTCATAGCCTCTTTCCTCCATTCCTGCTTCCTCCACTCATTATCCTTCCAGTCTTCCTCCAACTTGCCAAATTCGCCCGTAAAAGCAGTGGTTGTGGTGTGCAGGCCGACAGAGCATCGAGCGCAGCTGAACAGAGGAGGAGAGATGTGATGTCACGTGCGATGATGCGCAGGTTGGAGATGCGACAGGGCAGATTCGCTCATGAGAAAAGCTGAGCATTCTGGCCACGGAGGAGAGGAAGTGGTGGCTACGAGAGGCTTGAATTGTGGTCACCGTGAAATGTTTGGTTGATGGGAGTAGGAAGAGGACAGGACAGCCAAATGCCAAGCATGCGAAGCGTCAAACTTCGGACGAAGGGAGCGTGCCTACATCCCTCAACGATAATGCGACACCGCCTTCTCGCGATTCCTGGTGCACCTTCCTTCGTTCCTCCCTTATTTTCAAGTGACTGAAGGCCTTTAATCAGTTCTCGTGCATTGGAGAGCATGATTTGCTGGAAGGAATCGTGCACTAGAGTGTTTGATCCAGGTCGACTGTGATACTATTTCTCGCCCACATCAGCGTGCTGGGCGCCTGTCCTAAGTGGTTGTCCGATACGGGGAAGAATTGGCGGTGCAAAACAGGCGAAGCCTAACAGATGATAGACGATAAAGGATCTAAACTACAGCAGATGGGACATGTAGCCTGTTATGCGTAGATGAATTTTGCCTGCGTAGTCTGCATAGTACAATCGGTCGGCACGTAGTTCGTGAAGCAGTCTGCACGCAGCTTACCAAATGCGAGGAGCACCTGCATGGAAGTGCGTGACATGACAATAAGAGCCAGTGTTCAGTCGTCGAGCAGAGCCACGGCATTATTTAAGTGACTCCAATGCATTAGGTGGTGATGGTCATATTCGCAGTTCGCAACTGGCATTCGACGCGTGCAATGCCAAGTTAAAGAATAACAAATTAATAATCGTTCTCCTAATACCGGTAAACTTAGTCAGTGGAAAACATACCTTTTTATTTAAACACCTATTTTCAACTTCAATAGGCTGCACACCAGCAGCTCATTCGCACTTATGCATCTTTAGTATGCAACTCAATGCAATTTGCTCCTCAATTTTATGGGCTCTAAAATCCTAGTTCAGGCTGAACATGCCCCGCCTCTTACATACACCAGTGGCTCTGAGTGACACATAGAGGCAAGGCTGTAAGGTAGGAAGTGAATGCTTGGCTGTTCCAACACATATCCATCCACTCATTCTGCTCATTAGTTTGGCGTCGCATCCAGGCAATCCGAACGCCACATGACCTAGGACGATGGATTGTTCAGGAAGGCTACGAACCCAACGCATCCTTGTCTCCACTAAAAAGTATCCCGTCTATTGGACCTAACCGTTCTGTTCTGCTTTTCGGGTGCCTCCGTTTTGCAATAGGCAATGAATTTTGCATGCTTTGCCTACAGTCAAGCAGAATTTGAAGCCAAACCGAAATTCCATGTGACCAGCAGTATTTAAGCCTGACGCAAGCCAACATCGTGGACACTCCACATTAATTCTCATGCTTCACACTCTGCAGCAATAACCAAAATCTTAAATTCAACAAATTTCAAACACAGACTGCTTGTTCTACTTAGATTTGCTGCACCGAGATTACGAAGTAGGAGGCAGGTGGAAGAAAAGAGCCCTGCCGCAATTCTACCAATAAAATTTGCTGGCAAAGTGCAGTGAATGCATTCAGTAGGCCTTCTTTTGGGAAAACAAAATTTGTCTAAATTGTGCCTGTTATTATAATTGAAGGCGACAAAGGCAACACTTGCAATGGAAATGCATGCATCAGGAATGCGACTTGTGTCAATCATCGTGGAGTGGGGAGACAAAGAAAGTGCGCGAGGAGAATGCGAGTAAAAGAGGTGTATAATATCCAAATGGTAAAATGTCATTGAGAGCGCTATTCCACCAGTGTAAATGGAAGAAGAAAAGGGGAAGGAGGTGGTGCGAAGTACTAGAAGGATGTGCTGATAGATATAAGAAGGAGAATCGTCTCTTAACGAGTGCGATCAGACGATATCTAAGCCGATAGATGGGCAGTGAAAATCGGAGGTTAGGCTCCAGGGAACCTTACTCCACCAAATGCATCTCGGGGAAAGTACTCGATTACACTTCGGCCGTGCTGCCTCTTACAGAGCAGACCTAGGGGTAGGAAGTGAAGAGAAGGGTGGAGGTAAAGAGAAAAGAGGAAAAGAGATAGGACAGGCTGGCATGCATGTAAAGAGGAACGCTTGGCTGCGAAGGGAGGGCTAACAGGTGCGTAGAAGGTACTGATTAAATTGAGAAATGCGGGAATGTAATGGGTGGGGTTGTGGGGAGTGAGAGAATGACAAGTGCTTAGCATACAGCACATCCACTACTCTGCTCACCTATGCATGTACACAAAAACATATAGCAAGCGGGATTTGAATCGTTGGAGGAGGTTGGAGCCCTTGCATTAGCGGTGAAGGATTTCAATTGCTTATTTGCATCAATATGGGTGAGGGAGGAGACGCCATTTACATGCTTCAACTTGCCTACTCAGATGCAGATTTTCGTACAGACAAAATGATTGGCAACGCAAGTATGCACAGTACGCAGGCAGTACCTACGCCAACGTTTCCATGCACTTCAAATGTACATTTGCTGCATGAACATAATGTCGTCTACTGCTGACTAGGCAAGTGGCTTCCATCACTAATCCCCTCATTGGTTGCACACAGGCCCAATTCACCTTTTCTTTTATCCTTGAAAATGTGCGCGCTGCAACCGGAAACGAAAGTTCGCACTGTTCTTTAATGCGCTAGTTTATTGTGGGTTCGAGTCCCACCGTGGGTGTTAGTTGACGTCTATTCGCCTCAGCCCAGTATCAGCAGTCAGTGTCGTAGGCAGGCGGGTGTGAGCGCGAACACGTAAGCACTGCATTGGAGGGTAAAATGGCATGTCTGGAGGGAGACTAAAACTCGCTGCCTTCAGTTTGTGAAAGTGACACGCGTACCAATTGCGCTGCCTAAGCGCCTTGACTTTAGCACCTGGCCCATCATCCATGCTTCTACCCCGTTGCGTGGATGGCACATTTCCCTCCTTGGCCTCACTCACCTCACTAGCTTCACAGAGCACACTTGCATGAATGCGACTATGCGCCATGGCACTCGAGAGGAAATTAGAAACTGGAAAGTCTTTTACCAAAGTGAATGCTTCAAATGATTAAGATATGACAATCGTCATCAATACCTGCCTCCAATGCTTTACCGTCTTGAGAGCATGGACCTCATAGTACACCCTCAACCGACCTCATGACGACAGCCGCTGTGATGAGAGCACTGCACAGATGTCGCACTCCCATATGACGCAGAGGGTGCACCCGATACAACATAATGCAATGATTGTATTAGTTCCTTTACAATACTTACACAAGAGGGAGTTCTAGCTCTCGATGGGCCGAATTTGTTTCGTATCCAGCAAAAATGAGGACTAAGGAAATGATTCCTACCCTCGTTGAGCAGCCTTCTCAACGCTGTTTCAATTCGGCTAATTTAGCTTTCGAATAAAGCGAAGGCAGGGTGCTGGTGGTAAGAAGGGATGGGCTGCACGTGGACTTAGTGTAGGCGCGCAGAATTTGAAAGTGTGTAATTATTCCAAAATACTCTATTCATCGCATTGTCAAAATCGCAATTTTTGTTGGAAAATGGACATCACATGAATTACGTGACAACACAGTAATCGAAGACACACAAACACATGGTCTGAGATTTGACAGCCCTCTGCATTCTCAAGTAACTGTATAAGGAGGAATATGTTGCTCCACTGCTATCCAGCGTGCGCTTTGACAACGTCTCGGCGTATAAATATTGACAAGACTAGTCTAACCAGACCCCAAATTGATCAACAATGCAGTCTGCCAGGAACGAGGAAACCGAATTAACAATCAACCAGATAATGCCTGGCTAACGGACCAAAATGCACGAGAAGTGCCACTCCGCCGTCCTTTGTGGAAGGCTAAGTAGTATTTTGTAGCACATTTGACCATTTCTTCCACCAGCCTGGAGCCTCGGTGTTTGGTCCTACAACGGTGACATGGCGTGACCATGCGTACACGTCGTCTAATAAACATTATACACTCATCTGATTGTAGACAACGTCTTCTACTGATCCGCCCAGAAACACATTCTTCTGCACGTTCACCCACAAACATATGGAATTTTGCCAGCCTCCACTACACTGGCTGTTGTGTTGACAGAGACACCGATGGTGATTTAAATGAGGTGGAGAAGACAGTGGAAAACACACTGACGAAATATGGCTCTCTGAAGAAGGCGCTGTCGCTGATCTTACATGAGGGAGGTTCATCGTCACTTCTTTTCAGCCACAACATTTGACTGCCACATTCTAATTGCGCCGGTTTCAGGCAACCTTTCTCTTCGCACTGAGGCAGTGGCCACAACATTGTGTGTGCTGTAATGACAGCGACCTCGGCATGAGCAATGTTCGTAGTGGCCCCGTGCAAGAGAGATGCTCTAAAGAAGTCGACAAGTTTACTTTTGTGGAACTTTTCAGGTAAACCAAATCTTCCTTTAAATAAAAGATATGCAATATTGCCTTTCCAGAATTGCACAGTTGGCGCCCAGCATCAGAGCGCAAGGTGAGTTAGAGATAAGATAAGCGCAGCGCAGAGGCTGATACCACGAAACTTTTCGGTAATCCTACACCTAACGGGTGTTGAGGAACGACGTCGGAAGTGAAGTAATTAACAATTGTATTGAAGGCAACTATGCTCATATAGGAGTCGTTCAGGCCCACTGAGTCAAGCCTCGGAGAGCAGCAGCAGCAATGGCACTCACTACAAACCCACCGTGCATTTCGCCAAGGCAACTACATTCATATAAGCATCACACAAGCCACGACATTTGAGAGGAGAAATGTGCGACGGGGAGAAGGGTGTGCACAGAGCGACGATTTTATCACCAGCAGTTGAGGCATAATCGTATTGCGAGCGTAAAGTTGAAGTGGGAGGTGAGGTGGATGGCAGGAGCATCAGGTAGACGAGAGGGGAGTGTAGATATTCATGGAGGTAGTAGGTGCCGAAGTTGAAGAATGGTTCTTTTAATGACAAGAGACCCTTCAATGCGTATGCACCTCACTTCAAGTGCAATTCTACGCGTCAGTTTAAAGCGTTGCTCGGAATCCCTTCCATTCATTCACACATCATATCAAATTGCACCTTTCGTGTGATGCTCTGTCTCTCACTGTACAAAAGTCCCAATTTAACCACAAAAATCTTGCACTCTAACTGGTAATATGATAGGAAATAGGTTGCATAGCTGAAAGGCATCTACTGCAGATACACCAAGAAAATACCAAAATACACAACTCATTCTTCGCAACTGTAGTTTGGATTGTCACTCCTTATGTCTCAGGTAATACCTGCCGCTCCTTTTCTTCGAATCGTCCTCCTCTCTTCGCACTCCACTTGTTTCTCAGTTTGTAGCAGTGGCAGAAATGGATGGCACGAAGTTAGCCCTCCATCTTTACCTCCAACGTCAGCTATTCCTTGGGTATAATTCACCAGAATTTTCACCAACTTCACCTGAATAAATTATTTTATACTATGGAAAGCCACACCATCCGAATCACTTTGCTTTCCAGGTGCGCAAAATAGTTTCCGATGGGCGATTTTCAGCATGCCGACGCCTAGCAAACGGAGCCCAAATGAACGGCGTCCCTGAATATGACCAAAATAATGGGTTTCGTGCACTTCCTTCGCTCGCTACTCGAAACAGCTTATTTCACACCCACATTGATAAGCAGCTTTTCGCTTGCTTTCAGATGTTCATTTGGTTGCACGAATAACTGGTTCCTTTCGTTTTCATCAATTGTCAACAGGCAGGAATGAGCTGGGTTGAATCAGGCATGTCAGTGCGGTCCAGAGCTGGAACTGCAGTTGGATGAATTGGTACCGCCAAGCCCCACGCTGATTGCATGAGAATCCTCAATCACACAAAGCAAAATCAGTTGTAGACCACTCCAATACCGTAGATTCCGAGTGTGGCAGCCTAACTGGAAATTCTGGAAAGCAGTATGTGTGTTGCATAGTCGATCCATGTATGGCATCTCCTTGGTCAAGTTGCTGTCAGTCAAATTAAATTTCTCTTATATTTCAGTTCCTCAATTATCCAGGTCGCATACTGCTCACTGTCTTGATAACTAACGATCTCGTGAACTGTATCTTTTACTGCATTTAGGAATCCAATTCCAATGCGTAGCCAAAACCTCTGATGATCCGTTGGTAGCCAACAACACTTAACGCTTACTCAGAAATGCACGGCAGATTAGCGGTTAATTATGGTTTAAAGTGTGTTTTTCACTACCCAGTGCTTTGCTTAGATTCATTTGACAAAGTTTCATGGCAAGGCACGACGCACGACGAAACCGTGAGGTGTCTTTAGACAATTGCTTATTGGGACGCAAACCATTTGCAGTGTGGAGTGGATTTCTAATCGGTCTTCTTCGTCGTAAGCAGGTTGGACAGTGCCTACAAGAGATGGGATGATGAGCAGCGTGCGGGGGAATTCTTAGCTGGTTTGACTGCATTCATGAAGCTGATTGCTAACAAGTGTTGGTAGATAGTAGATGAGGAGACTCAAGAAGCTGGCTCAGGTGACATTGCAGGAGACCTTTGTGTTACCGCTCACACGCTGCATTCCATACAGAATTGACCTCGATTAGCCGGAAACAGAGCAGCCAGCGCCAACGACTGACTACACCGAGATAAGTATGGTCTATGCCTCAGACCACAATGGAAACGGCTCTACATATCAGGTCTGGAGGCAGTTTTGCAGGGCAGAATTTGTTGTAGACAGGCACCAAAGACCAGTCCCAGATAATTCCCTAATTTAACCACCTCACTTTTCCAAACGGAAGATTCCAGTAATCGCAGTATAGCATGTCAAACAAACTACACGAGGAGCAGTGATTCTTGCACGAAACGTCGTAAGCCAGACGAACCATTCCACTGTACCTCTTCAGCACACGATCATTTGAACAACCTCCCACAATTCTGGGCAGTTTGTGGGCAACACAAATGCAATCACTGGAGATGGGGTGCAATGCGGTCATCAGCTGATAGTGAAGGAATAAATGCGCAACTTGGGCACAAAGTAGCACCAAGGGAGGACAAGAGAATAGGAGATGATACAGTGTGCTGAACTGCAAAATCTACTCACGGCAATGATTATGATCCGTTTGCATTGAGAAGGGGTAAAACGGAGTGCTTGCTGTTGCACGTCAAATCCGCATGCACATCACTAAGGAGAGAGCGAGTTATCATACCAAGAGGTGAATAATACAATCTATGGGCAACCGGCAATTCTCCTTTCCAAGCACAGGTGTGCCAACCAATTTAGAGTATTCTATTTGATGAGTTCCAGCTACATGGAAGTCATTGTGTGAATGAACGTGAATGCAGCTGGCCGCTTTGAATAAGGAAGAGTACCCCAGAGAACAACTACGGGGTTAAGATGCAGGAAAGTCGCATCCCAAATGCATAAATATAGCAATCTCGTCCAGTAAACTGACATTCACACCTCAAATATGTGATTGCGAATCAGAGTCCTCTGCTCCCTCCGACCGTATTATTCGGGCTCTGCCACTGCACATTTCCTAATGCGATAGTTTAGTAGAGAATGGTCTGTGCAAGTATTGCTTTTTTCCTGTGTGCAGACACTAAAATTGATATTTTTTTCAAATACCTCTATAGTCACACCTCTCATCAAAAAGGCATTTATTCGAAGATGTATGTGAGCACAGATTTACTCAAGCATACGTTCATTCGAACTTGCACGCAAACACATGCTTAAGCATAGTTGCGTTTTGGAACCTGCAGACTAACTTGCTTTTGCTCAAACTTTGTGCGAAAATGCACACGACCTCTTGCAATTTAACCACAATCTTGATTTCAACACTCTGCCTTTCCCTATTTAGACCAGCAAACGTAGTTTTGTCTGAACATGTGTTCACTTCAAGGTTCAAATGGACACACTTCTGAGTAAATGCGTTCAAAAATCTTTTACTAGCCAAATGTGTGTTTATATGTAGGGTCGAATAAAACTAATTGGAGAGTACATGTGGTCATATGTAGGCTCGAAGAAACCAAGTTCTCTACTAAATAAGTTTTCATTAGTATCCGCCAAATAAGCCTTATTTGCAGTAGATGTGTGTTCTTCTATGCCTTCTAATGGGTAAATGCCTGTTCATATAGCGGTTCGAATACACCTGGGTGTGAATATATGCTGGTTCATTTGCAGCTTTACGGCATGCAAGTTTGTGTAACTGTGTTTGCGCGCTATTTCGAGTAAATTTGTTCTAATTAAAGTGCATGTCTAATAAAGCGAATGTTTGACCGGATGAGTTTGTATGCATTTTCGAGTGAATGCAACTTTTAGCAAATTCTTGTTTTGGTAAAGGGGATGCTGAGGTATCCCACCATTGCAGCTTGCACGCGTGGACTGTCCTCCGGACTTAGCCACCACTGCTTATTCTGCCTAGGTGTCACGTCTTCTTCCCTTTGGGGAAGTCTTGGGACGCTTCTCCTCCTATCTTGGGTCTGGTTTTGCGCTAGCACATAGTAAAAGCTTCTTCTTCGGTAGATGAATGAGTCAATTCGGGTTAACACAGGAAAAAATGTGGGTAGAAAGCAAAACAAAAAAAACTGAGCTAAAGTGAATTTGCCTCAATGTGTGAATTATTTGAATTCACAAGCCGTGAAAGTAGCACGTAATCCCTCCCATTTGAATTATCATTGAAAGCCAGGATCCATAAAATTGAGTGCCTCCTTTTGAAGCTAAATGCGGTGCACGTAGGGTTGGTGGAATTTTGATGTTTCACGCAGCTTTCGGGCGAAATGGACGCATTCACCAGCCATTTATGCCCCACGACACACGCCTACAGGACCCTATATCCGGCCCACCTCCCCGTGCGCATCCGTGAATGTGTGGACCACGTCCTACTTGCAGTATGTTGTGTGTGAGTGCATAGTTGAGTAGAGATGCTGAGGCGCTCTGGGGTGCTGCCATCCTCCCCTCCGCCTTACGAATGGCGTTTCGTACGCTTGGCATTTGTCTCCATCGCCCTCCCCACAACTCTACCTTTTCCATTCTCTTTGTCCACAGTTCAACCAGTGCTTAAAATGCGCCTGTTATCTCTGCCTCCTCGTGGCCACGATTCTCCTCTCTACACGCATGCCAGCCTGCCTCATCTCATTTCCTCCTCGCCGTTCAATTCCATTCCTCTCTTCACGCCTTGCATCCGGTCTTTTCCCTAAGGGACTGCACGACTGAAGCTTAATTAGGCATTAGGATGCTGTTAATGTCGGTGTGCGAAACACCCTTTCTAAATGAAGGTGTCTTTTGGATTAATTGTAAGTGAAAGTGATGGAGGGAAATCCAAAGACTCAATCGGCATTATTGCTTGAAATGACTGAGAACATGAAAAGACTAAATATTTCAAAATCATTTCACTTAAGTGGGAGCTCCCGCCTTTCCTTGCATGCACTGCTTTTCACACGCATTTGCTGCGCATTATCGACAGTGATGAAAGGTGATCCACACCGACAGCACTAAGGGAGTCCTTCAAAGACAACATTCCATCCACCGGCTGTCACATGCATCATTTGACAACCGACAACACCTGAGCCCTTTAGCCCTGAACACACCTGCGCAGTGAGCCTTGACAGCAGGCTAACCACGAGAAGTCTCGCGCCTTTATTCCCGCCTTGTCAACGCTTGTGTCACGCCTTTACATCCACTTTTGTAGCAGAAGCAACTGTGGAGCAGAATTGTGCAAAACAACGGCTGCTTTGCTCTATTGGACAAATCAGCTCCAATGTGATCGGTGCCAAAAACATCGCTTCTACGCACTCGTAGCAGTTACTCGCAAAAGAAGCAGACATTCTACAACTGTTCTTGCCCTCTCTCTCTGGACTCGTGGGTGCATCGTGCTTCATCATGACAAAGGCATAATCTTGTTGCAGTTGCGCTGCCCTTTTCTTCCCCTAATATATTTGCACCGTTTCGCTGTAGCATTGAATGCCAGTATGGAAGTAGTTGTTTATTTGTAGAAGTAGTGAAGTGTCGCACAAATTTAAAGCAGTACCACAAAAAGGAAAATAGTTGCTATTCTGCTGAGGTAATATAGACTACTGCCCAGCACGGTCGCCTCACTACTCGTGAACCCCATCGCGCCAGTGCTGCAAGTGCCTTGGGCAAACATCATTGATGGCAACCTCAATTTAGGCAGCAAATCGGAGACAAAGTATTCCGCATGGTAAACAAAGTGGCCAACATTCTCAACGTGTTCACCATCCAAATATGCGCAAATATAATGGCACATTTGCAGCCAAAGAGAGGTGCATGGGCTGAGACGAAGAGCGAGATGCGATGCTAAGGAGGAATGCGGACTGCGTGAGCATTGACATCCTCACACCTCATAATAATTCCCCACCTGCTTCCTCACACCATTCCAGCTCCACAATCCAAACTTCTGCAGAAGCCGACATTACTCAATGCTCCAGTTACGCCTGCACAGGAGATGCCAAGTGATTGCCAAGTACAAGCCCCACACAGAGTACTGCGTCCCAGCATGACCCGCCGCTTGTCCCCAACTGGCCACCGACTCAGGTAATGCAAAGGTGAAACGACTTGACAGAATTTGCACTGACACATCACAATGCAGTCTGATGCAATGTGTCATGAAGGTGATCTTCATCAGCCTAATATGATTTGCTCACAATGCTGTACGTGTTTGCTCACGTCATTCATCTCCAATGCAAATCAAAGGCATTTCCAATGACTTTGGTGGAGAAACTGTCTTTCTCCCAATTAGCCTTGACTTATCAAAGTGAGGAGAACATTCATGCTGACTTGAACGTGCTCTGCAGTATTTCTGCCACTCTCACAGGCAAGTCGCTCACTCACTTGGGTGTGCCAGCGATGCACGTGTTTGACACGAGTGTGCCTGCAGACACATCGGCTGTGGGGATGTCGTTATCAGCTTACCTTATCACATAAGGAGGATGGCAATATTTGCCAGCTTTGGCAGATCTTTTCCATCAATTGAAGCGCTTGCCATCAGGCAACGTCAGCAGCTATGAGTGAAATTGTCACTTCAGTGGACGGTGACAGATGCATTGTTGAAGACGTGCGGTATTCCGAGGCCCTCCTAATTGTGGACCTCCTCATGCCCTCCACACAAGTGGATCTTGCATTGGTGCAATAGGCGTGTGTTATTCGCTCATGTGTCAGTAAGAGGCGTTAAATATTGAAAGAACGACGGCCTCGCTTTGCATTCTACGGGTACTTTTAAAGCTTACTTACTTATTTCGTGCATTATCCGCCCATTGCAAAATGTACAATTGAGCAAGTAAGCTAGGCGGTACCCCAACTGGCAAATTAGTCCGGTTGCGGGCACAAACGCGTCCCTTTCATGGTTAGAATCCAAAGATATAGCTTATTGCAAATGACAAGGGTGGGTATTCTCCACTTCGCAAATTGAAGCAATGGGGCCCAAAGAACATGAGGCTCAACGGAATGGCAGCCAAGCCTCTCTTCGTGTTTGACATTGACTGCATTGCCGGTTTAGTCAACGACGTCACATGCCAAGCAATATGAGCGCATCGATATACATCGCCTGTTTTTGGGAGAAAAGTGCATTTGCTGGATTCTTCTTCCGCACCACAGAAAAAGCAGTTTGTCTTCTTTGCCATCTTTGTTGCCGATTTCACAAACATTCCGATTTTGCGCTCTTCTTCCGTCCCTTCATGTGTTAGGAAGCCATGTACGATCCGCACTGTCTGCACTGGCTGCCACACCATCTTCGCAATCAAAAGAATGCGCTCTGGCCAAAACAGAACCTGTAGACGCCTCACCTCAAAATAAAGCATCAGACGGATTACAACTGTTGTCACTTTGTCAAAATCCACATCCATCTCTATCCATTCTACATATTGGTACAAGTTGCAGTTTAATGCCAAAAGAAGTGCGGATACTACTGATTTCTTTGCTAGCATGCAGTGCGAGTTGCAAATTGTGCATTTGACTGATCAGGGCAGAGGAAGCAGAGTATGTCAATGTAATGGAACTCATGGCGGCAAACGGCCAGACCTTGTAAATGGAAGGAAAGCATGTGTTTATGCACATTATATGGAAGGCAAATGACATTTTTGCGAGAAGTGGTTGGAATGCACTAGCCTCCGTGGCTCAGTGGACGTCAGCAGTGCGTGCAAATGGGCGAGAGGGTCGGCAGTGCAAGCAAGCTGCAAACTCCATTGCAAGGAAGAGCAAGATATGCCCATCTCCATGCACACTTGCTTAAAAGTAAATGTGAATGCATGGCAGCCATCGAATTGATGCCCGATAGCCACCAAAAACAGGAATTCTCCATGAAGCATTTTACAATGCTCTCGTGGCAAACAAACAGATGACCAGGTAGAGGAGTAAAATTAGCAAAGTGACTGTTATGCCAACTGATTTCAGCACAGAATCTGTTACACGACACTCACAAGCATGCAGCATGCCACCCTTTCATCTGTTCTTCTGTCGTGCAATTGCAATGTCTCGAGTCTTCGTTGTGGGCGTTATGCACCCATTCCCCTATGCACCAAGTTTTTGCGGTAGAACAGGTCTCCCTTTTATGCGTATGAACTGGGACTCTCTTACTTACTACCTGCATACATTCTCCACACGCCTAAGTCGAGAAGTTGTGTATTGTGTGGCCTAAGGAAGACGCTCCACTTTGTCATACACCTGAACAAATTGTGGAATCACCAGGTTCGATTAATATCGCCCTCCCGTAAATCATATTTCCTTTTAGTAGAGGATGACCTCTGATAAATCAAGTGGGACTGAAGTATCTGATGGTTTGTGTGGTTATTAGGCACAAAGAGAAATCTCACCAACATTCCGCTTATTTTACACGCTTTAACAAATGCATAAAATATTCGCTGGCAACTTTAATGGCATTAAAAGAAAGATGGAGCGGTGGCAGTCATCAATGGAGTGAGTGATTGTGTCATCAGCCACCTGCAGCGTCAGAGTCGTGGGTTGAGGAGAATGGATTGAAGGGATGAGTGATCGCTGTGGTATGGGGCATGAGGGAGGAAGGGAGTCAGTTATCGCCACATTCACGTGGGAGCAGAGACGTTCAAACAACCGCGTTGTGGGTGCAATCTGATCGTGCATCACCAAAGTGGTCTGTTTGAAAAACAGCTTTGCAGGAGGATTGAGGCACGTCTCCGAACATAGTAGCCTTTCTTCTGTGCTGTATCAACCGCGCATCACATGGTTGGGGTCAAAACTGGCTGGTCTTTCAAACTCCCCTTTCTTTGCAATCCGCGATGGTGCAGGTCTTGCCATTGCATTGAGAGTGTGAGATAGGGGTGAGTCAGTTCAGCAGATTTGCAGTTCAAGGCCTGTTCTGTCATACCATGTCTTACCATACCTCGCCATGCGGTTTCACGTATAAATAGGCGGTTTCACTCGCCCTCCCAGTCCATTTGTCACAATGATGCCCACACGCCACAGTGAGTTGATGATTATGGGGCATCCGTTAACAACAACCTCGACATTTGCTCTAATCATGCAAGGCAGTAATACTGCATATCGTCTCGCACTGTCAGGTCTCTTTGCAAGGATTTGTAGCCTGATCGCTCTCATCCCTGTTACAATGACCTACTTGCCTACAAGAGTTGAACGAGCACAAATGCTGGAGGTCCATTTAGAAGCTCGAGAAACCGAGTACCCTCCTGCCAGTGATATGTTACCAATGGTGCGTTCATTTCGACACGTGCGCATTTATTTCCAACTCAATCTGTGCCCTTTGGCCGACGTTCCGCGTGGCGTTATTTTATGCCCGTTTTGGTTTTTCCAGGAGTACTTCCCTGCTCTGGACAGATTCGTGGGCTTAGAGATGTGATATCGCGCTTCCCGATTCAAATATTTTTCCACAATACCGCGGGCTTATCCAAAACCTTGCACTTATCGCTGGTGCGAGGGCACCATTCACTGAGGCCGCTTGCGCCTGGTTATTGGAGAAAAATACTACTAGTACCACAACAACCCTTGCACTCACGTTTGTAGTCACTATACACAGGTGAGAGAACCGTGTACTCATCGCAGTCATTTCGTTCTACTTGAAAGGTCTCTTACATTAAAGTGCGGTGGTGCTATGTTGTTTAATACTCCGCGGTATTGCCTCTCATGCTGTTCTCCGTACCTGAACAGATGGTTTGGGCTGACACAGCACACGTGAGCTGTGCCATGCAGCAATGTGATGGCCCTAAACCTAAATGGGCTGATCCACAATGCTTAAATGTGTGTCAATACATGCCCGGGTAAGTTTCAGTGGCCTCTTATTGTTTGCGCAAACGATTGCTTACCAAATCTTTGCATGTGCGATGGTGGCAGCCAGTGCTCTTTCCTTCAGAGGAAACTACCCAGGAGTTAGGCCGTACCAGTCCGGACCGATTTGCAGCAAGTGCCCCGAAGATCACAAGTGTTACCGCAGTCAGTGTGTCCAAGACCCTGTCTGCGACAAAGTGTTCCCGACAAGAGGATTTAAGTTTGAGGACAGAACTGTGCTAGAAGGTGTGGTCTTTAAGTTCTGACTATCACTCCACTGGACTAGCAACGGGCAAAGTGACGTGCTGTAGACCAATCAGCAGTCCTCCGATTCCTCCAATCGCACTCTTGCACCACCCACACTCATTTTACTCATGCGTTCTTACATTGTTAACAGCTTCGCAGGCGCTTGTGCTTTGGTTCCTAATCCTCCTTTTCGACGGATTAACGAATGCCACTATACAGGGAGCGTTGTTGCATGTAAAGAGAGAATCTAATGGAGGAGGGGGTAATGGATTAGTGGCCTTGGGACGGTGAGTGTGGGTCGGTAGTAGCAGAATGGGGTTCGCTTGTCCGAAGGAGTTATTTGCGCTGGCTGTGAGGAATCCGCACACATTGAAGGTGCGTCTCGTTGGGAGAGCAGGCGATGGGCCAACATGCGCTAATCAGCAAATCGGATCAAATGTGCATTTTCAAATGGACCGATAACCAATATCAAGCTGCTTAAGGGAATTTTTTGTCAAAAAAGGGACACGCAATTCTTGCCCGCTTTAGACGGTAAAGAGGCAGTTGATAAATGCATCCTGTAGTATGCTTTCAGCAAATGCTTGCAGTATTTTGGTCAGTAGTGAAGCGGATTACATTCATTGTCTCATTTGGAATGTTGGCGGAGTGTGAAAGGATGCAAGCAGTCGAATGCTTGAAATTCAAATTAGGCCCAGTCAGCTGTGCCAAGAATCCTTTTTCCAGCCACTGTTCGCACTACCTGTTCTTGTGTAGCTTGGATTTTTTAGACTGATCAGAGCACGAGCGGTCATGTCAATAAATTGTTGAGGCGTGGGACGAATGATGTCGTTAGCAAAAAAGTCCCATCTAGTCTGCTAAAGCCTCAACAACCACAAATCATCAAAAACAATTTTCTCACACAGTTCAAACATGTGACTCCTTTTCACCATCCTATAAAGCTCCTCCAGGTCTTCCGCTTCATTCGCATCAGGTTTGTCAACTCTGCAACTGTTCATCAGAACAATACACCAGCCAAGTGCCGTGTCTGTGTTACCGAGATCCACGAATAAGTGCCAAGTGAGGGAATTGCGAGCAGGTAAATAACCAGGAGTGAATACACGTAGTGAGGATGCCGAGCCTCCATCTGCATCGCCGACTTCTAATTGCTGCTGCCGTTTGCGGCAGTGGTGATGATGGTGGTGATAGTGTTAGTGGGTGTGGTGTTGGTGGTGGCGGTCCCATGGTGCGGCGGTTGGCACTCAGGACTTTGAATCCTGCCACCCGAGTTCAAATCTCGGTGGGACCTCCATAGTGGTGGGGAGAGAGCCGCCACCTCCCTTGCTCTCCCACTTCTGCATTTATTGCCTATAACGCCGCACAGCGGTGAGGTGAGGTGAGGTGAGGTGAAGACACATGTAAGGGGAGCATGCAGGAATGAGGAATGAATGAGCAGATGAATGGAGGAGTGGATGGATGGATAAGCAGAGGAAGTGTGTAAGTTTGAGTGCGTGGACGCAACAAAAGCATGGTGAGGGAGGGAGGAGAAGCGAAAGGTGGCACGCGCACTCGCGCATAGGCTACTGCTGCTGCTGCTGCTGCTGCTGCTGCAAGAGATGCCACAACCACGATTCAAACCTGAATTCTCGAGGCCATAACACGATATCCTAACCACTAGACTATTGCGGCGAGTGTAGTTTGCCAACTGCCCTGCCTCTCTGCACATCTCATCGCCATTATCCCATCACTCGCGTCCTTGACCAGCGGCTAACTCCAACCAACAGGCATCAACAACTGCCTGATGTCCAGCCTCTACACTCTTGCAGGCCGGCAAGGCGGATGCATCGGCATGCTGCTGACCATCAACCACCATTGATGTAATGCTGGGATGCCGAAGCGTGTTGATGCAGGAAACGTGGGGAAAATTGTTGCTATTGGCTTCATCGTATGCCTTCCAATGGTGAAATGCGCACTTAATCTTGCCTTCCGCAATTGCCATCGACGCCGGCGGTGGGATTAGTTTAGAAAGAGCCGTGCTGATCAAAGTAAAGCGAGAGAAAGTGAGTGAAGGTATAGAATGCATCCAAGTTGGAAAGGATTCCTTTGCTTGCTAGTGGCTTGTCCCTTCGATACGCGAGATGTTGCTGTGGGGAAGAGGACGCTGCTTTGCCGGTGTGGTAAATAGTCATTAAAGAAAGAATGTGATCTATGTGTGGGAGAGCTCTCTTCCCTCCCTAGTTGGTGCTGTCTCGGTGTACGCTGACAATGCTTTGGGCAGTGCCATGGTGAGCAATTCCAATATTGAGTGTGGAAGGAATAGGTGGTGAAAATCAATTGAACTGAGCACGAACCATGAACCCATTGGCCTACAATGGATACGATGTTACATGTCAAGTTCAAAAACAGCATTACAGGGCAAAACTATTTTTAGAGACGCCAAACTCTGGTCGTAGAAAACTTGTCCAGCAAATGAGTAGAATGCGAGGATGGGGACGTGTTGGAACAGCCAAACATTCACTTCCAGGTTTGCAGCTTCGCCTCTGCCTGTCATTCAGAGCCACCGGTTGTAGTTAATAAGCAAGGCATGTACAGCCTGGACTAGGATTTTAGGGCCGATTGAATTGAGTCACATACCAAAGATGCCTAGGTATGAATGGGCTGCGTGTGTGCAGGATATGCATTTTGAAAATAAGTTTTCGAACCTCTGAATGTTTTTGGCGGAGCAAGTTTACCGTTAATTTGCTGATTATTAATGACTTGTGCAATTTCAAGATGTGTCGTGCCTTAACTAGGCATCGCACTGGCCGAGTGACTGTTTTGAGTTGAGAATAAGACCGCCACCATCTAATCGTCTACCGCTAAACGCCCGCTTTTATCGACATGTCACGCTCTTGCATGTAGGTACTCCTTGCATTTGATAAATTGCGTGTAGACTGCTCCACTACCTACTTGCAGGCAATTGGTACTACACAGACCACGCAAGTAAAATCTAACTATGCATAACAGGTCACATGTCACCATCTGTTTCAGTTTAGATCCTTTGTCCACTGTTATCCCTTAAGGTTCTTCCTTTGTGCACTGCTAATACTCTCCTGTATCGGGCATCTACCCAGGAGAGGCGCCCCGCAACCTGATGTGGGCGAGAAAGTATGTCACAGACGACCTGGATCAAACATTCCGGTACACGATTCCTTCCAGCGAATCGTGCCTTACAACGCACTAGAACAGACAAAAGGCATTTTGTTACCAAAAAGGCTTTCAATTAATTTAAAAATAACTAGAAGCCTAAGGTGGTAGGAATAGCTTTGAAAGTGGTGTCTCAGTGTCGTTGAAGTACATTAGTTGAGGGATGTAGGTCCAATCACCTCATCCTCAGCATGATGTTTCGTACGCTTGGCAATTAATTGTCGCAGCAGCACCAATATAAAGGACGGTAATGACATGGAGGCACAGGCGATTGGGCGGTATGTGTATTTGTGTAGATTTGGGCTGGGATAAGTTAGGAGTGGCAAGGCATGGTGAGAGGGCGCCGGTTCTTCGGTAACAGATATGTCATACAGACTGAGAACCACTGCAAACGGCAGCATTGATGAGGTGAACGCATGTCACCAGCTGGAATGCCATCTGCAGACGAGTAAAGCCGCGGATCATTAGCAGGTCACATATACTACCAAACTGTGAGATATCTAATCTGGAAATAAATACGTTCACTGCCATAGGGGTGCAGCATCTATGAGTCCACACCAAAGTGAATCATGTCAATAGCCCGACGTCCAGCCCCAGAACGCTTGCAAGTCCGCAAGGAGGCAGCATCAGCACGCAGCCGACTTGGAAATACCGCTGCTGTGAGACCGGGATATCAATGCAGGTCGACGGAAGAAATGAGCGGATAAATTTGCAATGTGCTTCATCGGATGCCTTCGACAGTGAAAGCACTTTCGCCTTTTGCCGCCGCTACTGCCGACGACGGCGTTGGGACTAATTTTGTAAGAGCGGTGAGAGGCGAAGCACAACGAGGGGAAATACAGGTGCAGGGCGCGTTCGTGTCAGGAGGAATCCTTCTTTAACTTATAGATCTCCCCTTACTTTGCGAGGCTTGCTACCACAGAAAAGGATGCTTTTAATGTCGATGTGAAAAATGCCCTTTCTAAAAGAGTGTGACTTTTGTATTTATTGTAAGAGAAAGTGATGGAGAGAAATCCGAAGACTTAATTGGCATCGGTGTTTGGGATAACTGGAGAACAATAATAAACTAAATATTTCCAAGTCCTCTCACCTAAGTGGGACCTCTCGCCTCTCCCTGGTTGTAGTTGAATTTGTGGAAGTTGACGATGTCCAAGTTACCGATACGATGAGCTGCCTCAGTATCACGTCTGCAGAGAATAGGCAGCCAGTATCAAACTGATAAGCTGAGCACGGCTGATGCCTCAGATCACAATTGGAAAGGCCTTATATATCAGGTTGGTGAGTAGTTGTGCAGGAAAAAATTAGTTGTAGGTAGGCACCAGAGAACGGCCGTAGCAAACCTTTCTGTTTTGTCACCAATCTAAACACCTTGCTTTCCTAATTGGAAGAATGCAGTAATCGCAGCGTCGCTTACCTACTGAAACATACGGGAATCAGCGATTCTGAAAAGAAGCGTCTCAAGTCAGGTAAATTATTCCGCTGCACATTTTCAATGCGCAATCATTTGAAAAACCTCCGACTAATTTATACAATTAGTTTATGATCAACGGAAATGCAATCCTTGGAAATGCAGTGCAAGTTGGTCATCAGTTAATACGTAGAGGACTGGACTGAATTGCATAATCCACCCACCACAATTTATGGCAGTCCCCGTTGTACCATCAGCACCGAGAAGGAGTGAAGCAGAAAGTTGGCTACCACATATTAAATTCGGCAGTTTGTTGATAAGTAGTGAACGATTCAACATACCAAAGGGGAAAAACGTAGTCGTTGGACGACAGACAGCTCCACCCCTTTCTAAATACCGATTCTCAAACCGAATTAGAAGGTTCTCTCCAATGAGTACCAGCTACATCAAAGCTATTGCGGAAATGAACTTGAATGCTGCTAGCCAATTTGAGTGAACCGGAATATCTTTGTGGCTCATTCGGGGGGTTAGAGGTGGAAAAGTCGCATCTTGAAGCCGCAGAGAGAGTAACATTGGCGAGTAAGCTGACATTCATACCTCAAGCGTGCCATTGCGAATGTAAGTTTGCTGCTCCCTCTAACTTCATAATTTGTGTCATGCGGTTAAATTTATCAGCAGGCGACAAGGCAGTTGTACTAAGTCTCAAGTTTATTACCATGTTTCTCATGTACAGGCAGTGAAGTGGATAAATTTGCTGGTGAAATAGGCATTTGTCGGAAATCTTCGTATCAAATGGAAGAAGTAAGAGTGTGAAACACGAACTTACTCGGATGGGCAGCAGTCCGTGCCCAATGTGGCTTCCAAGGTAAACATTTGATAATGCTATTAGTTTCACTAGAAGTAAGGTTTTAATCTGACCACTAGTTGGAACATCAACTGGGGCAGGCTTTTAGTCCCGCAGGCTAGGACCATTGGTACACGGATGTGGTGTGCGGATGTGCTGTGCCATCACTCACAAATCTCTCCATCTCCTTGCCGTCTTCTACATTGCTGTTGCTGCTGCACCTCTTATCAGTGCAAGGGGGGCCCAGCCCTTCATCAACTCACGATATGGTTACAGACTCCAAGCGCTAAATGCTGCAAGGCCGTACTGAGGGGTCGTATACCCATCATAGTTCGTGGTGGTGGTAGTGGTGGTGGAGGTAGTGTAACTCCGTGGAGCAACGTAGCGCGTCAGATCAGAAGAATGCGTGTTCAAATCACATCAGGGTCAGTACTGATTCTCCCTTCCCTTCTTCTCACCTCCCTCCCACCCACCCTTCTGCCCTCTTCTTGTTGCCTGCCTACGACACACCGCACACTTAAAACCCATTTCCCCTCTTCGCCCATGTCCTTCCCTCCATCTCTTTCTCCTTACTACCACCGTCATGCCTCATTTCCTCCACCCTCTCTTACATACACTACACTACATTACAGGACTCGACACGACACAACTGCTCTGACGTGCCGACTCTGAATGCAGAAGCGAATGTGGAGGAGTGGTAGTCCATAGAGAAGAGAGTATGGCTGATGAGAGTAGGAAAGATGAGAGGAGAGGAAAGGAGTGGGATAGCGGTGAGATGGGAGAGGGTAACGTGCGAACAAACAGGAGTGTTGTGGGCACGAGGGAGAGACAGTGTGGATGAAGACATGCTGATGTCCACCATCCCTGCATGGTCCGCTCATTACCCGTCTCATCTTCCTCAAGCCTGCCAAAATCGCTTTTTAAGACAGTTGTTGTTCTCACGTTGGATAGATGATAAAGAGCACCTTGTCAGAAGAGGAGTGATGTGATGTGATGTGATAGACAAGGTGGAGATGAGATGAGGCAGGTTCGCATGTGAGTAAGGCTTGGCATTTGTCTCTCTCTCTCCACCTAATCAATTCTCGTTGTCCACAATTTGACCGGTATTTAGAACGCACCTGTTAGCCCTACCCCCTTACAGCCACAACGTTCCTCTTTGCACTCATGCCAGCCTGTTCTACCTCGTCTCATCTTCTCACCTCCGCTCTTCTCCACACTCCTTTCTCCTAGGTCATGAGACTAAGGGGCTAAGAGACTTTCCAGATGTGCTGATTGAAATGTTTTCTAAGGAAATAGATTAGATGTTGGGAGTGAGGAGAGCACGAGACAGCGCATATACTTGGAATGTGAAACTTCATTCTGCGCATTAGAGCAACGTATACAGACCATATCGTCCATCATAAGAGAATGCGATCATGCAAATTTGCATTTCTTTTGTGATGCAAATGGTGCCTAGTTGAATCCGAGTTGTGCTGCCCTTGCCGTTCAGACCAGAACTAAGGATTGAAGAAGAGGTGAATGAAGGGAAGGAGGACAAAGTGACGCGTGTTGAATGCCGATTAAGTTGTGGACAAGGGAAACTGATTAGGTGGGGAGACAGAGACACAGCCAAATGCGAAGCATGCAAAAAGACATCCACTGGTTGTAAGCGTGGCTGATAATGCCCACTCTGTATAGAAAGTACAATGCTAGCGACCACATAGCGCACGCGTGCACGCACGCCTAAGTACCTACCACAAGTGGGATTTGAAGCCACAGCCTTCTAGGCAGAAGCCTGACGAGCCAATCGTTGGTCCACTGAGGCACCACCTCCTCTCCTCTATCCTTGGCGCTTCACTCTGCTACGCCTACACTAGCTCAAATCAACTCGGCTCAACACGATTCCCTTGCTCAACGCAAGTATGCATCTGTGTGTCCAGTGCTTATCCACAAGTGGTACAGTGTGGCTCCACACCACGCCACGTTTCAAGAGTGATGCAATGCGATGCGCATTCTGTGATTTGGTGTTGTTTGGTTGCATCCTGCCGAGTGAAGTTCCGTGCCACTGGATGCGTGTGGAAGGAAGTGCGCTGGTAGTGAGTGGTCGCAGCATCATTTGTAGGTGTCACATCGATATTATCATCTTCTAGGTTGCTGCTGCAGCTGTTGGCAGTGCGAGGGGACACAGTGCCCTGCGTAATGATGCCAAGGCGATCAACCGCAAGAAGTGCACCACCATAGTTGGTGGAGGCAGTGTTAATGGTGAGGAATAATTGAGTGTTGTCAAATCACGTCGGGTCAGTGCTTCTCCTTTGTTCCTTTCTTCACACCTCTCTCCCCCCTTCCCTCCTTTTACTGGCTGCCGACAACACACCTCACACTTGAAACCTATCTCCTCTCATCGCCCGTGCTGGCGTGGGCAGCAGTGCAGCAACATCAAAGGAGGCAAATTGGAGGAAAGGGGTGGGCGATTAGAGGAGATGGTTTGCAAACGCGGGGTGTGGTGTACACAGGCAATGACAAGAGAGCGGAAGAGAGGGAAGCAGGCAGGCAGGATAAGTCACGACTTGCAGCGTCTTTGAGTTACTAACTTCGCCAATGACATCCTGCATGATCATATCATATCCTTCCTCCACGCTGTGGACATTGTGTTAGCCGCATCAATTTTCTCTGCGTTTCCTGCATCAACAGCATCCCAGCATCACATCAACGCTGGTTGCTGATCAGCGGGATGCCGATGCATCCGCCTTGTCGGCCTGCAAGCGTGTAAGGGCTGGACATCAGACATTTGTTAGGAATCGCCTTTATTTAGACCCGTAAATACCACGTCTGTTTGGCGGTACTCGAGTTCATTTCCAGATTTGCTTCCTCAATGTTTGGCAATGTGTTTTACTTGTGAGTTGCATTTCTGCAAGCGACGTGGCTTCATCTCATCATTGCGGCCCCATGGATTGGTTCCCAGTCTGCAAAGCAGAAACTTGGTTAACACTTAAATAAAAAACATGCCTACGTGTAACAAAGTGGTACGTGATTAATGTCTTCGAAGTCTATTCCAAATAAATTTTACCTGCTTCTACCTGCTCTTGTCAACTCACATACCCTTACAGTAGAGAATAAGTTTAATACCGTCGGCTCAAATGGAATGGGTACTAGAAATAGCGTGAATTTGAATCAAGTGGTCATTCGTGTAGCCCCTGCATATCGAATCGCTCGAGGTGAGGCCTGATCTTACGAGCTGTCACAAACCCGATGGCAGAAGGTGAGTGAGACAGCCATTGAAGTAACAAGCTCAGTCATCAATATTGGGAAAGCGGTCTGCGATGTGGTTGCTTCCTCAGAGTCGTTGTTATTTGGCATCCTAGAGCTGAAACAGTAGCCCTCTGCTCGGTGCTCAGTTAAATTATGAATCATTTCTATCGTCTTTGTATTTACTAATAGTGGAAGGAAACACACAGTCATGCCAACCACATACCACTCGAGAAACGGGCCTTAGTCGCTATCAAGACGGAGGCGAGTGCTCATCTGAAAGACAGTTGGAGCAAATGGGGATGCGATGCGCTTGACAGGCTATGCAAATTTAAAGTTATTTTTTTAGTCTGCCTACTATCAACAGTCAGCTAGTTGGTCAGGAAGCAGACTGAACACCGTTTATTGAACGACACCGAGTGTGTGCACGGAAGTGCATGGCATGACGATGGATGCAAATATCTACTCGTAGAATAGGGCCGAGAGATATCATAGGTGATTGAAAGCTCTTCCGGCTTTGTGGTGGCTCTAAACTCAGTGCGCAACAGTCATTTAACTCGTGCAATAGATGGTTGAAGCACAGCCCATCTTGACACTGCACAAGTAATTCTTAACTCTTAACATGCCTATCAAATAAGTCATCAAAGGGCATTACTTACTTCAAAAGTTATTTTCAAAACTGATAGACGTTCCCAAAAGACATCATTCATGTCCAGTTTGTGCAGCAGACAATTATTCTTGCCAGGCACAGGTGTGCCAACCAATTTAGAGTATTCTATTTGATGAGTTCCAGCTACATGGAAGTCATTGTGTGAATGAACGTGAATGCAGCTGGCCGCTTTGAATAAGGAAGAGTACCCCAGAGAACAACTACGGGGTTAAGATGCAGGAAAGTCGCATCCCAAATGCATAAATATAGCAATCTCGTCCAGTAAACTGACATTCACACCTCAAATATGTGATTGCGAATCAGAGTCCTCTGCTCCCTCCGACCGTATTATTCGGGCCCTGCCACTGCACTTTTCCTAATGCGACGGTTCAGTAGTGAATAGTCTGTGTCGATGTCGTCTAGGTACCGCCACGAAGAGCTGCCCCAATATCACGTCTGCAGAGAAGAGGCAGCAAATGGCAAATTGCTACGTTAAGCACGCTTGATGGTTCAGATCACAATGAAAACGGCCTCATGTTTTTTTTTGTTGTTGTGAGTAGTGTTTTGGGGCCGAATTTGTTGTGGAGAGGCACCAGGGAACAGCCGTAGAAAGCTTCCCCAATTTTGCTACAAATCCAGATGCCTTGCTTTCGTAGATTGATAATTCCAGTTATTGCAGCGTAGCTCACCCTATAAAACAAATGGGAATCTGTGAGTCTTGCAAGAAACGTCTCAAATCAGGGGTACAAAAATTTGTGCCAGCTTGCGCTACCACCAAGCCTCCATTTTGTCTAAAAGCTAGTTGTCTGCCGCTATATTGGCACAAATCACCATTTCTATGCAAAGCCCAATTTTGCGGTCAACACCCATCAAGTTGTGGTGCGCCGTGAAGTCGTTAGAGCAACCAAAACCTCAGTGGTCGCCTCTGGTGAAGTTACCGACCTGTCAGTATGAACCGCCGTGAGTGAGGCGATGCAAGGTGAACCGCCGATCTTGGACCAATGCATAACTCTGATGCCACTGTCTCTGTGGCAGCCACATAGGTAGAAAACCGTACAAAAGTGCGGGCAGCTGTAGAGACTGCCTCTGTGGAACAAAATGCAAAAGTAGACTTTGCTCGCGTGCCTCATGTGCAGCGCGTTTCCGAGGTCTCGTAAATCGTGTGATCCTTTGGTCGACTTCTCGCCTTGAAGGCGCCTTATTTAACCAAACACCACAATCACTGCCGCACACACCGCGGCGCGCGTAGCTAGAGGTGCCACTCGGTATCAAGAAGCTCTTTTCACAATATTACTTGCCAATGCACTCACACTCAGCAAACAGTATAATTGCAGTTCTATGGAGGAGTGGTCACTCAGCATAAATCTGGAGGGTCACACGATCAACCAAAAGTAGGATGAGGTGGTACACCCATGTTCTCCCATTATCAGTCCGCAAAACTCATGTGAATGTGACTGGTGGAAAAGTGCGCATAACTTGCTTCTTGTGCGTGGGCACAAAAACAATTTAAGAGTGATAATTTTTGCGCTTATTTTTTACTTTGGACGAAGATGAAAATTGCCATAGATGGATAAAGCCGGCGGTTTGGTGATGCAGTGAGTAGGATTAACATACTGCATTTCACCATTCGCCTCCATCCATTCCTACGCAGTATTTGCAATTGGCTCACTGCTTTTCTCCTCAGCCTTGGCCACCACGACATTAATACGAATGGGCGAGTTTGAAAGGCGCGTCTAATTGAGTGGCAGTAGAAGGAGGGACACAGAGGTGCCACGGTTTGGGCGTGTTCAGTAACGTTCTCTCCTTGGCGGAGGTTGACGGCTCATGATCCGTCACATAGGTTCGCATTCACCGACCACCCGCCTATCGCCTAAAGGCGCATCCAAGTAGTCCAGCACTGCAGCACTCATTTGAACTGCTCTAAGCTCCATTAGGGCAAGCCTACCCATTCTGTGTCAGTTCTTGCCATCATCTGCACTTATTCCCGTTAAATGCGGTGGTAGATTAGAGAGTGTTCTTGACTCTGCCCTACAGGTAGCAGTATTTTTCAAACTCCATCCATTTGCGCACTTTGGGAAAAGCGAGCAGCGTGTCAAATGTCATGTGAGGTTTACTTCTCATCCCCTTCTTTTAGGGTCAGGGCATCAGTTCTTTTCTGTCCTCAGTGGTGACGAGGTGATGACTAACACCCTGCCACTTGCAACTGCTCTGCAAACATGGTGGATGGGCAAGAAAACAGGCGCACGCACCGATCTCCCTCCCTTCATCAGTGTCCTCTACTAAGATGATGATCCGTTTTGCACTTAACCGCTGTTCATGACTACCACTGATAAACATTGCTGTCATTGTCACACGAATAGGCGAATCCGAAGAGTTCAAGTGATGAAATGAGCCGAAAACTCCGACTGGAATGGGGCTAATTTTCATTAAGAGACAAACTATGATTTCGTAGTGTCTGGTAAACAAGAGGGATTTTAACCCAAGCCAAGTTGGCACAAGCAAGCTCGGCAATTTTCGAGCAATGCTTCACAAGCTGCTGTGTGCCACTGCAAATAATTCAGAAAATCGCAGAAGTACCGCTTTTTAATTGGTTTTGAGGACGAAGTCGAACCACTTCAAAATGATTATGCGGTTGAAAGCAAATCAGTGATTGGAAATTACACTACAAGTATAACACTTGAGTTGCCCCTTTTACTCTTTGCTCTGCTAGCATGGACACTTAAGGCCACGAAGTTTTTACCTCCACTGGAAGGCATGGCTTCCAGGCAACTCCGGTAGTCTCCATACGTAATGCACATTATCCCTTACTGGTCGCTATATCTTCCAATGCTTTGGGCAGAACTTGCAAAAAGTATGCAAGGGCCATCAGCATTTGACACTAATGCAGAAATATGCAGCTGCTTTACCTCTTTTCATGCTTTACCAGAAGGCTTCCCATCATCCCATCAGCATTCAAGCCGCATTGTCGTTGTTGTTAGCTCGGAAGACGCACCACTGAGGAGCAGTCGTGAGGCCGTGTGACAGAAGACAGCTGTGAGGGTAATTAATAAACATTAAGTGTAGAAAGCGTCGATCTGATGCAGCGGGTGGAGGAAGGAACCCTGCCCTACCTCACGCTTTGTAGGGAATGCATCAGGGGTTATAAGCCTCGGTGATTTAGAGGCAGATTGAGTTCCAATATTCCTTCCACCTGACGTCATTAGATAGTTAAATTGAGTGATCGTGCGTTTCGAATACGAGAAAGGCAAAGCGACAGCTGCAACACCACTGGCGAGAGCATGGATTGCGTTGCAGTCTCAGTCTTCATCAAGGCGTGTTTCGTTTGAAGATCCAATACGTGAGTCAGCATTGGTCTGAGTGATCAACAGTTTGGTCGAGTGGATGGCGTACATGTGCGTCGAGAGTGGATGCCCGACTGCCAGCAGATGGACAGGGGGAAATGAAGTAAAATGCGTGAAGAAGTAGCTGGTCTCAAGGTAGTCTGAAAGAAAGCAAAATACATTTGCAGATCACAAACTTAAAAACGTACAAGTGCTAGATGCACTTACCACATAGAAGCGTTTTATGGCCAACTTTATCTTTGGTTGGCTTAGGACGCGCAAGGATGTACTTCGAGACCAGTCCTGGAGAAGAGAGAATAAACCATATCTAGTAAATTGTCCCTTCCGCGAGTAATGTTAAGTAAGTCTAGCATGCATGTCCTAACTATAAACCACAGCGCAACGCTACTCTTTTTGCACTTTCTGTGGAAAAAATGATTCATCTGAGTGGTCCAGGAGGCCAGGTCATAGCCGACTCTACTGAGGCTCCGCTCCTGTAGACGAATTGAGGAAGTAGTGCGATGAGTGAGGTATGCCAAGTTTACTCCACAGCCGACTTCCAGCCGCCTCCCGAACGGTCGAGCAGATGAAAAGATAGAACTGTAATTTGCATCTTTGGCAGGTACATAGCAAGTGATGAGAGAGCGAGGTAGAACAAAAGTGGAGTTTGTTGAGGAACGACCTCAACAAATCTTCCCATGTTATCACTACTAATCAGTCATTAGTAAACAACGTCGGAAGTGAAGTAATTAGCAATTGTATTGAAGGCAACTATGCTCATATAGGAGTCGTTCAGGCCCACTGAGTCAAGCCTCGGAGAGCAGCAGCAGCAGCAATGGCACTCACTACAAACCCACCGTGCATTTCGCCAAGGCAACTACATTCATATAAGCATCACACAAGCCACGACATTTGAGAGGAGAAATGTGCGACGGGGAGAAGGGTGTGCACAGAGCGACGATTTTATCACCAGCAGTTGAGGCATAATCGTATTGCGAGCGTAAAGTTGAAGTGGGAGGTGAGGTGGATGGCAGGAGCATCAGGTAGACGAGAGGGGAGTGTAGATATTCATGGAGGTAGTTAAGGGTGCCGAAGTAGATTAATGGTTTCTTTTAATGGCAAGAGACCCTTCAATGCGTATGCACCTCACTTCAAGTGCAATTCGACGCGTCAGTTTAAAGCGTTGCTCGGAATCCCTTCCATTCATTCACACATCATATCAAATTGCACCTTTCGTGTGATGCTCTGTCTCTCACTGTACAAAAGTCCCAATTTAACCACCAAAATCTTGCACCCTAACTGGTAATATGATAGGAAATAGGTTGCATAGCTGAAAGGCATCTACTGCAGATACACCAAGAAAATACCAAAGTACACAACTCATTCTTCGCAACTGTAGTTTGGATTGTCACTCCTTATGCCTCAGGTAATACCTGCCACTCCTTTTCTTCGAATCGTCCTCCTCTCTTCGCACTCTACTTTTTTCTCAGTTTGTAGCAGTTGCAGAAATCGATGGCACGAAGTTAGCCCTCCATCTTTACCTCCAACATCAGCTATTCCTTGTGTATAATTCACCAGAATTTTCACCACCTTCACCTGAATAAATTATTTTCTACTATGGAAAGCCACACCATCCGGATCACTTTGCTTTCCAGGTGCGCAAAATAGTTTCCGTTGTGCGATTTTCAGCATGCCGACGCCTAGCAAACGGAGCCCAAATGAACGGCGTCCCTGAATATGACCAAAATAATGGGTTTCGTGCACTTCCTTCGCTCGCTACTCGAAACAGCTTATTTCACACCCATACTGATAAACAGCTTTTCGCTTGCCTTCAGATGTTCATTTGGTTGCACGAATAACTGGTTCCTTTCGTTTTCATCAATTGTCAACAGGCAGGAATGAGCTGGGTTGAATCAGGCATGTTAGTGCGGTCCAGAGCTGGAACTGCAGTTGGATGAATTGGTACCGCCAAGCCCCACGCTGATTACATGAGAATCCTCAATCACACAAAGCAAAATCAGTTGTAGACCACTCCAATACCGTAGATTCCGAGTGTGGCAGCCTAACTGGAAATTCTGGAAAGCAGTATGTGTGTTGCATAGTCGATCCATGTATGGCATCTCCTTGGTCAAGTTGCTGTCAGTCAAATTAAATTTCTCTTATATTTCAGTTCCTCAATTATCCAGGTCGCATACTGCTCACTGTCTTGATAACTAACGATCTCGTGAACTGTATCTTTCACTGCATTTAGGAATCCAATTCCAATACGTAGCCAAAACCTCTGATGATCCGTTGGTAGCCAACAACACTTAACGCTTACTCAGAAATGCACAGCAGATTAGCGGTTAATTATGCTTTAAAGTGTGTTTTTCACTTCCCAGTGCTTTGCTTAGATTCATTTGACAAAGTTTCATGGCAAGGCACGACGCACGACGAAACTGCGAAGTGTTTTTAGACAATTGCCTATTGGGACGCAAACGATTTGCAGTGTGGAGTGGATTTCTAATCGGTCTTCTTCGTCGTAAGCAGGTTGAACAGTGCCTACAAGAGATGGGATGATGAGCAGCGTGCGGGGGAATTCTTAGCTGGTTTGACTGCATTCATGGAGCCGATTGCTAACAAGCGTTGGTTTACTTCGCACCCACCACTGAACCCAGAGCCACGTTACCTCTGCAGCTCGTGCAGCCGTGCTGATTCGCAGAAGTTTCCTCTTGCGATAACTTCCGACCTATTAATGCTGACGTGTATCGACCAGGATCGAATTTCACCTGAGGACCATCGTAGAGGCTTGCGTCTGTCGGTGAGCCCAAGTGGCAGATGCGCACCGCTTCGTTTGCGGTATTTTATTCACACAAAAGCACAAATGGTTTGCCATCTCACACGCACCACTAATCCCATTTTACGTAAGTAAACAGGCGCCTGGTGTGAGGAAATAGGCTTCCCCGCTTCGCATGAATGAGAAGTACGGTAGGGATTTGCGGTATAGTCAGCGGTTCAACACAAACTTTCCCATCACCTATGACTACTTCCTCGAGAGAAACCGCACATTCATCATCCGCAACATAACTGCCGCCCAACGACCTGCTTCTGACGGCACTAGCCTTATAGCAATTCACCCATTTTTCTTCGTCATTTACGTCCTCATGCTGATGCATGTGCCGCATTATTTAGCGGCCAAAACCTGAAAAGCCTAATTCATTAATCCGATTGTGTGACTTCGTGCCTATTCTCTTTCTCCGAACGCACCATTTAGTCGTCATCTTCTTCTCATGAGCACATGCAATCACTGCGGAAACAACGCTTTCGCAGCACAACCACAGCAGGGGAGAAGGGCCTGTCGAGCACGGAATTGCCATTTTCACGCTTTGGTGTAGATATACCGCTTGCCGACCAAATAGTGGTTCAGTAATTAGACTCAGACACTAATGAGCTTCTTGCCAATGGTAATATAGCACATCAAAATGGTAAAGCCACGTTGATGAGGTGCAAGTCGAAGTGGCATTGAGTGGTAAGAAGGCAGGGTGCTAGCATTAACGGCCATGCACGCTGAAATGGGAGCCGCTGCGGGTACGATGTCCACAAGGTAGAGAGTGGTCGAGGACTGTGTGCTTCATCAGCAGATTATTACCTTCTCTTTCGGGGGGGGGGCTGTGAGGACAAAGGTGCAGATAAGGTGGGGAATGGAGGGACAGATAGATGTGGAGCTAAATGCAGACGGTCTTACCGGAGGGATTCTTGCCCATGGCCAGACTCTTGCGCCAGGCACTAATAAAGCCCTCAGCATGGCGTTTCCACGACAGCATCTTGCACTGATCTATCTCGATTCTGCCTTCCATGAGGATTCCCATCATTCCTTTCCTTGAAGGGGAGCAATGTGTGAAAATAAATTTTGATGATTAAGTGAATTGATGATGGTTATGTGGGAGGCGAGTTTGCATATGAAGAGCTAGAGGAATAGACAGAGGAATGGATGAATGAATAAAAGGAATCAGGACTGATGTGTGAGTGCGGGAGATGACTGTGTAATTGATGCAAAGTTAGCGTATTTGGAAAGGGTGTGCGCCGAAAGGAAATGGAAGAAACCATTTGGAAGTGAGGGCAACCGAGAAGAAGGAATAAACTGTCAATATGCTATGACTGCTGGATTCGGAAGTAACAGATGCACGCGAAACAGATGTGAATTGAGGTATGGTCATGGAGTGATTGGCAATGAATACACCACGCATCCAACAAAAGGGAGTGATTAGGGTGGATGCAGAATAAATACCTGTCCCAAGAATGGATAAAGCAGGAGGGAATGAATGGATGAAGTCAAGGTATGCATATGTATTAGAGGTTCTGGGACGGGTGAGTATGGACTATATAAAGGGGATTGTAAAAGTTGGACGACTAGACTGCTCAAAAGCGGATGGCCAGATATTGAATAGATGGAGTCGTGTTACATATATTTGCTTGAGTTTGGGATGGATGGATGTAGGACGAACGATGAATGCGAAAATGTAAAACTCAACCGGGAACAGGAAATGAGGTGACTGGGTTAGATGGCTGGAGCAGATGGAACTAGACAGATGGATGGACAATGGCAGAAGAAGAAACGGTTGGATAAACAGTGAGAAGCACTAGGGAGGAATGGTTGAATATGAGGCAACCAGGTGTATAGCTGGTGGAAGATAATGGAGGCATTTAGGATGGACAAGATATGAAACCGTGAAGTCAACATTGAAGAAAGCAGAAGTGAAATGATGCACCACTACCCCGCATTGAGTTGCAAACACACCTTCACTTAGGGCCTGCATCGCACTGATCGGTAATAAATATAGCGGGGATCGGGAAAAAGGTATTAATTATGGTTGATGCAGAGTGGATGCGTGTCTAAAAATATATAAATCAGGAGTGAAGGGATGAATGATGCGAGGATATATTTAAGCACTCAAGGTATTGTAGTGGATGAGTTTGGGCTATACAATGGGGAACTTAAAAGTTGGACGACTAGATTGTTTCAAAGTGGATGGCTGGATACTACATAGAGGGAGCTGCCTTATATACACCATAGTAGGGTGTAGGAGGAATGAATGGATGGATGCAGGATGAAAGGATGAATGCTAGAAAGTGAAAAACGCGTGGAGACAGGAAATGAGACGACTAGATCAGATGGATTAATTGAGAAGAATTGGACAGATGGATAGACGATGATGGTTGAGGAGCCGGTTCGATAAAATAGATGAGTTGGAAAAGTGAGGAATGTGACAGACAGGTAATGGCAAGGAGGCAAGAAGGAGGAAGGAGGGAGTTGATGAGAAGGTAAGGAGGGAAAAGTGCTCACCCCGATATGAATTGAACACGCAGCCTTCCGATCTGGAGTCAGACGCGCTAATGTTTCTTCACGGAGTCACACCCCCGCAGACGCCACCATCCCCGCCAATCACACCAGGTATACGTCCCCTCAGTACAGCGTTTTAGTGTTCGTGGGCGATTACCTCAACATCGCTGCATGAAACACTGGGCTTCCAGGTATTACTAGCAGCTGGTTAGTAGATCGAAGTCTACAAAGACAAGAGGACTCCTCACATTCTTGGCGTTGAAAATTTGCGCACAACGCATTCACACTTATTTGCTTGTCGATTGAATATGCCTAACATTGCGCAGCATCCACTAGCGCACAATCTCACACCTGTGCACGTATTCCAATTCATAAGAATGATAATACATTGAGTAGTTACGCCTCTTGTTAAAGGGAAGTGATGTATTCTACCAAAGAGTTGCTGCTAATTGTGCGGCCTGGTCTAACTAGTCAGTGTAGGAATGGCGAGTCCCGAAGATCCTTTCCACCCTTTCTTTCCACAGTTTCCACATACCCTGCTGAAGTCGATGCCACTGATTGAGCTCAGAGAGGTGGCCTTATTGCATTCTCATTAAAAGGCAACTAGGCGGCTTTGTCACCTTACCTGCTTTCCTCTCAGTAACTGTGGCACTGCACTACTAACACGGCAATGAGGCGTGGCTCAGTTTATTTGCCGCCAAAACGTAGCGAATGCCGTCATATCGTTGTGTCATATCGTCCTGCATCACAGCACAGCATAATTCAACATCCTGCAGCCTGAGCCATGTCAAGGACGACGAAGAGGACACTGTTCGACATGCAACCGCACCATCTTTACACATTACTACCACTAGCACCACCTTCTCCAAAATTTACTTTCCTTCTGGATCCTCGCTTGACCAGTCCAACATTGGGTTAGCTTCTAGGCAGAGCGGACGCTGTATCGATGCTCACCATGTCAAAGTGCAGGTAAAAAACGATTAATGATGAAAATTAACTGCTACTTCTCCCCCACTCTTCACATCACTGCCCCGCCCTCTCCCGTCCTCCTGAACGCCTTCTCTTCGTACATGCCCACCCCACTCACCTACCCATCCACGCTTCATCACAATTCATTTCCCGCACATCAACTTGCATACCCCTTACACCACTAGCGTCATCTTTACATGCCTCTGCAACAACTCAAGCCGACTACTAACCAGCTCATCAGTATCATTCCCCTCCACCACTGAGCCTTTGCTGTCGTGCAGCAGTGCATAACCTAGGATGGAAACCTAAGCACAATGGGCAACAGGGTTGCAGTTGCTACTCCTCAGTGTGATCGCATTCACCTTGGGTAAAACCGAAATCAGGATTTAACGACCTACAGCTACCTGACCCGACATCGCCATGTCCTAGCATCCATTGCAACATTGCCATCACTGTTAGTGCGAGCCCTCGAATAGATCTCGCCGTTTATCAAGTAATGATAAAGACAAAAGGATCAGTAGCTCGATTTGTTGTGCAGCCTCCTAAGTGCCATACAGAACTCCGTAGTGCACAATTTCTGCCAGCAAGTTTTGCTCTAGAATGGATTGCAACAGACAAGGAGTAAGTTATATCGAGAAAGCTCAGAGTAGTGGTGAAAATGGGTGGAAAGCGAAGGAGCACAAGGAAGAGAGAGAAGGTGTGTGTTGAGGGATGAGTGAGCACTCATCTCGCTCATAGTATGAAGTTTCACATTCCAAGTATATGCGCTGTCTCGTGCTCTCCTCACTCCCAACATCTAATCTATTTCCTTAGAAAACATTTCAATCAGCACATCTGGAAAGTCTCTTAGCCCCTTAGTCTCATGACCTAGGAGAAAGGAGTGTGGAGAAGAGCGGAGGTGAAAAGATGAGACGAGGTAGAACAGGCTGGCATGAGTGCAAAGAGGAACGCTGTGGCTGTAAGGGGGTAGGGCTAACAGGTGCGTTCTAAATACCGGTCAAATTGTGGACAACGAGAATTGAATAGGTGGAGAGAGAGACAAATGCCAAGCCTTACTCACATGCGAACCTGCCTCATCTCATCTCCACCTTGTCTATCACATCACATCACATCACTCGTCTTCTGACAAGGTGCTCTTTATTATCTATCCAAGGTGAGAACAACAACTGTCTAAATCTAATCTATTCCTCTTGAAAGCATGTCAATCAGCACTTCTGGAAAGTCTCTTAGCCCACGAAAATATATTTTCACACAATCGCCCAGTTAAACTTCAGCCGTGCTAAACACCTCATTGTGCTTCGTCTCTCACCGCTCTTACAAAATTGGTCCCAACGCCGTCGTCGGCAGTAGCTGCGGCACAAGGTGAAGGTGCTTGAATGGTTCCGTATCCACGCGAAAGAATCAAAGATTGAGCACTTTCCACTAATCACTGAACAACGGGGATTGCGTGCGTTGCAATTCATATGATTGTCTTGGGCTGGTGGTGGCGGAACATGGGACCACTAAGTCGATCTTACTTCCCGTGTGATCGTGCGACCATTTCAATTTATGCTGATTGGCAGCACCTCGGTGGAACTGCAATAGCACTGGTTGCTGAGTGTGTGTGCGTTTGCAAGTAATATTGTTAAAACAGGCTTCTTGACAGCCAGTGGAACCTCTAGCTACATGAGACATGTGGGTGTATTGAGGCGCCAAGCCTCGACTGGACGTTTCCCAAACACTAATCCACACCCTCAAGTGACCTACAACCTGCTCAGTAAACATTTACTCGTGCAGGGTGCTCACCTGCTAACATGAGCATTAGATTGGCACGTTAACAGCGTGGCACTCGGCGTTTGCTAAAGCGCCAGTCAGCATGAGACTGACAGGTGAGCGCTCTGTGGAAATGCAACGACACGAGGCAGGACGTCGACTGATAATGAAGTCCTCCTAAGACCAGTGAATTACACTTGGCCCGAACAAATCCTCCGGCTTCCGCTTTCAGTGATGAACAAAGGCTAGGGATAATTCTATCCCACCAACGCAAAGTTCTTCAGCCAACGCAATCTCTGGATTGTACTGTGGTTATTAGTTGTGCATTAAACCTTTCGCATCAAAAATACACTTCACGGCAATTTGGCAAATGCTAAGTGGCTTGCAGACTTCAACGCCTATTTGTACCTACATGGCAGCAATCCGAATTAAGTGGCCATAGCAAGAGTTGCAGATTTCTTGAATGTGATGGAACCAGAGTGCATTGTCGCAATGGATTCCGTAGGAAAGAGAAGCAAGATGGGAATGGACTACACTGATAACGCTAAAGTTTCCGAAAAGGAAGGCAATGGCATAGGTATAAAAAACCGTCAACTTAGAGGAGACAAACGGCATAAAAGGACGCCTTGGACCAAGTCCTACAACGACAATGAGAGGAGTTTAGTAAAGTATTAGGGAAAACAATTGCCCGAATCAAAGAATAATAGAAAATTCGTGCAAATAAGCGCCTAAAATAAATTTGGCTAAAAGAGAAACATGTGAACACAAAGTAAACGAGGCTTATGCAGACAAATATAAGAAAAACATTTGCTCAAACTGGCATTTATCCAAGCGTACATATGTACACACATTTGCTCATAATTGCGTCCATCCAAAAGTACAGAAGAGCAAACAAACAGGCTTACGTCAATGCGAGCACAAACGAAGACACCTTTGCTCAAACTGAGGTTCATCCCAACGTATATATGAAAACACACTTGCTCAAATTATCGCGTAACCGCAAGTACATATCAACGCACACGTGTTCAGTCTTTACATACTTGTACAAAAATATTCGCCCAAAAGCACTTTTTCAATGGCACCCTTTGTAGAACTCATTTGCTCAAAATAAGTGTATTAACCCGCCACATATGAAAAAACACTTGCCCTGTCTTCGTAAATTGGAGTGCCATAACTAGAGGGAATTGGTTTCCTCTCTTGGTGGGTGGTAGGGGAACCGTGATGTCTGTACTCTCCCTTTCCGTTAAAATTCCTGCCTCGGGATGCTTCAATAATGCCAACGCCGTGGAGTGAGGCCTTTGAAAACTGCTGCAGGTGATGCAGTGTGGGCGGAAATTGACTGCATCCGACGTGAGCGACGGTGGCCAGTATCGTCTGCTGTGGGCACCTAGCACCTTCGATTTACCCATGCGACTTGGTTGCTTGCGTAAATCTGGGGGAAAGGTTTGCACAAACAAGCCAAGGAGTACCAGGCGCTCAGGAGATTTGGCGGCGTTTGGCTACCATATAACCTCATCCTCTAGAGGGAGTTTTGACCATTCGTGCCTTTAACATCTGGCTGCCTTGCTAAATGAGTTCACCTCTTCTTCAACAGGCTTAGTAAGAGGGCGTCAGGTAACTCTTTCCTTATAGCCCTGTCGGAATCAGTTATCTGCTCATTGCATTAGCAGCACTTATTGCTGCTGCTGGAAACATGGTACGAACCGCAATGTCACCTGCTACCCGTCGGCAGTCGATCTCCTTCATTGATTGTAAACAGGTGAGTACCAGATGATCAATTCCAACCCTGAACTTCCTCCCTATCAGGCAGTCTTTGAATTGCCATACCACTGTGTGGATAGCAAATAGCTCGCGTTGGGCTACAATTTCCTGCTTCATATTTTGCCGAGTCTGGTACTTGCGTACCAGACTACTAATCCTAGTCCTAGTCCTAGTAATCCTAGCAGGACCTATTCCAAAACGCGTGCAGCAGCTTGCCAAACATTGGAAACTGCACACTTTCGTCGGACTTGCTGGTTTTGGCCATGTACTCACTTGTTTGTGCAGACTCCAATGACAAGCGACTGCAACCAGGATCGGCAGCAATATGACACAACTGGAACAGGCATGGTTAGTGAGATAATGAGGACAAACCGCTACCACACACCTGCGCAAAATTAATCCATGAAATGAAGATGCTGCCTTACTTTGTGTCCTGCACCCCTCTAGGTGATGACTGCTGTAAGTTCTCTGCCTCCAGTAATTACCTCAGCAGATGTGCAGAAGGACAGTGAGTTGGGAATGAAAAGTGGTATGGTACCAGATGAGTAGAGGCAGAATGTCCACAGCCCACATTTGTCCGAATGAATAATGAAGAAGAATAGTAAAGGTGATTGGGCAAAGGCGAAGGTATAATGAAGTAGGTTAGGATAGAACGCAGATAGGTATGGCTGGATGCACCAGGGAAAGGACAAAGTGGCACGGAGGAATTGACAGGAGAAGTGAGTAAGCAGTGAAGCAGTCGGTTGCATGGCTGACCGAATCATTGAATCATTTGTAAGTTCATGAATAAATGCAGTTGTTTTCAACCCGGTATTGTTGTCAAGGTGCGATGTTAGGAGGCGGTGTTAGTGTCGGTAGCGCAGATGGAGGGGAGGCACCCATTGCAATGAACGACAGTAAAGGCGATGCAGTGGAGAGCCATGCTACTTATGGGATAGCTAGTAAATACTGTAAGTGGCTGCAAGGAAAAGTAGAATTCATTAGGGAAAAGTAGGGACTAAAAATGTCATTGTGTAAAAAACACAGAGTTTGAAAGCAAATATTGGCACAAAAGCCGAGTGTTTTTTGAGGTGGCAAATTTGTTTCAATAACGGCAAGACGGCAAGGTGGAAATGTGAAGGGCATTGGAGGGAGCGGCAGTGTTGGCTACCGATAAATCGGTCCTTGCCTGCACTCTTGTATGGTGAGTATCGATGCAGCTCAGGCTCTGCCTACGAGCTGACAGTATTTGGCTGGTCCGACGAGGGCCTAGACGGAAGAAAATGCAGAGCGAGGTGTCGGTGTGTGGCGGCATGTTAGACAAGGCGGCGGCGGCGGCGGGCGTTGGCGTTGTCGCTGACAACTTGGGCTACAGGACGCTTGAGAAAACCAGGTGCTAGCATGCGTAACATCGTGGTGGTAAATGTACTGAGCCGCGTCACAGTGCCATGCCCATTGCTCCACGCCACAGTTACCAACCGGAAAGCAAAGGAGGAAACCTGGCCTCCCTGGTGGCATCCAATGTGAACGCATCTACCCCATCTCTTCCAGCCCAGTCAGTGCCATATGCTTCAAAAGGTAAGGTAAGAAACGTAGAAAGTAACCATGGAAAAGATCTTCGGCCCACACCATTACTACACATACAAATTGCTCTTCTCATCTACACGAACCATTCAGTCAGGCCAGAGTTGGCGACCTCTCTTTGTTAAAGTCGAAACCCTTCGTTACCAACAGCCTCCTATCACTTCTCTCCCTAACCTTCGTCAGCTCACTACAGCTCAGCTTAGCCCATATCATCCCTTTCCACTGCGCCAGAGCGATCTGCACTCGTGAGGATACTTGGCTTGGTAATAAGGGCGGGGTTAGCAGGAAATGATTTCACTGTCCAGGTGACTTCTTTTGAAGCGATAAGAGTCTGCACCTCAACTGATGTGGAACATTTACTAGTGAGCACCGACTTCCACGAGAAGGCACTTTTACTGAGCTCCTATCCACTGCTGGCTCAGGGTCAGTCAAAACATTACAAATGTGTGAGAATGGAACCACAACCCCGACACCCGTTGGCCTTGCCATGGCAGTCACGAGCATGCCTGCCGCACGCCACAGGTGACCCAACCTGTCGTCCCTACTTGCAGGAGCAGTGGCCACCCTGGATGGCATCATGTTGACATGCGGGAGGAGACACACGGGTACCATGGCATGACTCTGGCTTTACCGAAGGGTCTTTTACCTTCGTGTAGTGCTACGGTCTCAAATGCATCAATGCATTAGTTGTGCCTCCTTCGATTATCGTTGTTTGGTGAAAAGAGATGTTCTTGCTTTTTCCATTGCCAGTTGACGGGGAAGTTGATGACTTCATGGCTGTGGTGTCGACGCCAACACAAATAGGGTGATTACGCACATGTCTAGCGGGCAACGTGTGCTTTGCTGGATGCGCTTAGGTTGATATGTGAGCATCCAAAACTCCAAATGTATCCTCCTAATTCAGCATTCTAACATTACCCCTCCTTACGACCAGTAACCAGCGTTCTGAAGCTAATTCTTGGCACCAAATATTTTGCCACTAATGTGGCAGTGACACTCGTTCTTTTCATTGGAGGCATCTGCTTTCAACTGACTCATATCCACAAGCGAATTGAAAGACTTCCATTCAGGGCACCAAGTCCCACGTGAAGCATTTGAAGGACATCATGCAAATTGATGCGCCATTAGCAGTAGTCACTGTCTTTAGCTGGCTGCACGCCTTTTATGCAAACCTTATGTGTTCAAATGACGAACAGTGTGGTGGGGAGACAACTGACTCTGGCCATCAATTTGTCCAGTGTGCAGGAGTATTCGTCCTTCACCACACCGCATGGTGAGTAGAAGTGCCAAGTTGTCAACCAAAATAGACGTGCAGCTTTTTCGTTCTTTGCCATACCATGGTGAAGTGAAGCCGAGAAAGTGTCTAACAGAACATTATTATTGCAGACATTGGGCCACTTTCTATCAACTAATTCCCTTCGCAAGTTTGTGTGAGTACTCATTTCTGCTGAACACACACTACACGAGATAAATTGTTTCGAAGAGGAAGCAAAGGCGGCACCACAGCCCAGGAATGCTACTCTGTTATCTGTGCTATGCTTCCCTCATCTGCGAGGTAGTCTTCCACTGTGCAGATTTTGTCAGCTTACTCTATTTAGCTTTCCATGCAGCACAAATGAGGACGTGAAAACTTCCATTTCCTTCTGCTGCCAGAGCCGTATGGTTCCTCCAATCGTCCCCTTTTTTGACAGCTTCGGATTCCTACACATTGCAGTAAGTAATGGAGGGGTTAGAGACTGTCATACGAGAGGACTAGGCGAGAGCAAGTGAAGTGGCCTGTGGTTCGTCCAAACGAGCTTTCATGCTGTCACCTTATAGCACAATAGGACCGTTCAAGCCACGGGTGATGGGTATGCTCTGACTTCTTCGGTAATTGCAGGCACATACACGACGGCAGCCTGTTATATAGGTGCGGTACCAAGAAACGCCTCAGCATGCATGAACATTAATAAGCTGTCAATCTAGCGGCGAGAGCATCAATCACGTCATTGCCCGTTAGCCCGCACCAGCAGCACCAGCAGCAGCAGCAGCAGCAATAAGTGCTGCTAATGCAATGAGCAGATAACTGATTCCGACAGGGCTATAAGGAAAGAGTTACCTGACGCCCTCTTACTAAGCCTGTTGAAGAAGAGGTGAACTCATTTAGCAAGGCAGCCAGATGTTAAAGGCACGAATGGTCAAAACTCCCTCTAGAGGATGAGGTTATATGGTAGCCAAACGCCGCCAAATCTCCTGAGCGCCTGGTACTCCTTGGCTTGTTTGTGCAAACCTTTCCCCCAGATTTACGCAAGCAACCAAGTCGCATGGGTAAATCGAAGGTGCTAGGTGCCCACAGCAGACGATACTGGCCACCGTCGCTCACGTCGGATGCAGTCAATTTCCGCCCACACTGCATCACCTGCAGCAGTTTTCAAAGGCCTCACTCCACGGCGTTGGCATTATTGAAGCATCCCGAGGCAGGAATTTTAACGGAAAGGGAGAGTACAGACATCACGGTTCCCCTACCACCCACCAAGAGAGGAAACCAATTCCCTCTAGTTATGGCACTCCAATTTACGAAGACAGGGCAAGTGTTTTTTCATATGTGGCGGGTTAATACACTTATTTTGAGCAAATGAGTTCTACAAAGGGTGCCATTGAAAAAGTGCTTTTGGGCGAATATTTTTGTACAAGTATGTAAAGACTGAACACGTGTGCGTTGATATGTACTTGCGGTTACGCGATAATTTGAGCAAGTGTGTTTTCATATATACGTTGGGATGAACCTCAGTTTGAGCAAAGGTGTCTTCGTTTGTGCTCGCATTGACGTAAGCCTGTTTGTTTGCTCTTCTGTACTTTTGGATGGACGCAATTATGAGCAAATGTGTGTACATATGTACGCTTGGATAAATGCCAGTTTGAGCAAATGTTTTTCTTATATTTGTCTGCATAAGCCTCGTTTACTTTGTGTTCACATGTTTCTCTTTTAGCCAAATTTATTTTAGGCGCTTATTTGCACGAATTTTCTATTATTCTTTGATTCGGGCAATTGTTTTCCCTAATACTTTACTAAACTCCTCTCATTGTCGTTGTAGGACTTGGTCCAAGGCGTCCTTTTATGCCGTTTGTCTCCTCTACGTTGACGGTTTTTTATACCTATGCCATTGCCTTCCTTTTCGGAAACTTTAGCGTTATCAGTGTAGTCCATTCCCATCTTGCTTCTCTTTCCTACGAAATCCATTGCGACAATGCACTCTGGTTCCATCACATTCAAGAAATCTGCAACTCTTGCTATGGCCACTTAATTCGGATTGCTGCCATGTAGGTACAAATAGGCGTTGAAGTCTGCAAGCCACTTAGCATTTGCCAAATTGCCGTGAAGTGTATTTTTGATGCGAAAGGTTTAATGCACAACTAATAACCACAGTACAATCCGGAGATTGCGTTGGCTGAAGAACTTTGCGTTGGTGGGATAGAATTATCCCTAGCCTTTGTTCATCACTGAAAGCGGAAGCCGGAGGATTTGTTCGGGCCAAGTGTAATTCACTGGTCTTAGGAGGACTTCATTATCAGTCGACGTCCTGCCTCGTGTCGTTGCATTTCCACAGAGCGCTCACCTGTCAGTCTCATGCTGACTGGCGCTTTAGCAAACGCCGAGTGCCACGCTGTTAACGTGCCAATCTAATGCTCATGTTAGCAGGTGAGCACCCTGCACGAGTAAATGTTTACTGAGCAGGTTGTAGGTCACTTGAGGGTGTGGATTAGTGTTTGGGAAACGTCCAGTCGAGGCTTGGCGCCTCAATACACCCACATGTCTCATGTAGCTAGAGGTTCCACTGGCTGTCAAGAAGCCTGTTTTAACAATATTACTTGCAAACGCACACACACTCAGCAACCAGTGCTATTGCAGTTCCACCGAGGTGCTGCCAATCAGCATAAATTGAAATGGTCGCACGATCACACGGGAAGTAAGATCGACTTAGTGGTCCCATGTTCCGCCACCACCAGCCCAAGACAATCATATGAATTGCAACGCACGCAATCCCCGTTGTTCAGTGATTAGTGGAAAGTGCTCAATCTTTGATTCTTTCGCGTGGATACGGAACCATTCAAGCACCTTCACCTTGTGCCGCAGCTACTGCCGACGACGGCGTTGGGACCAATTTTGTAAGAGCGGTGAGAGACGAAGCACAATGAGGTGTTTAGCACGGCTGAAGTTTAACTGGGCGATTGTGTGAAAATATATTTTCGTGGGCTAAGAGACTTTCCAGAAGTGCTGATTGACATGCTTTCAAGAGGAATAGATTAGATTTAGACAGTTGTTGTTCTCACCTTGGATAGATGATAAAGAGCACCTTGTCAGAAGACGAGTGATGTGATGTGATGTGATAGACAAGGTGGAGATGAGATGAGGCAGGTTCGCATGTGAGTAAGGCTTGGCATTTGTCTCTCTCTCCACCTATTCAATTCTCGTTGTCCACAATTTGACCGGTATTTAGAACGCACCTGTTAGCCCTACCCCCTTACAGCCACAGCGTTCCTCTTTGCACTCATGCCAGCCTGTTCTACCTCGTCTCATCTTTTCACCTCCGCTCTTCTCCACACTCCTTTCTCCTAGGTCATGAGACTAAGGGGCTAAGAGACTTTCCAGATGTGCTGATTGAAATGTTTTCTAAGGAAATAGATTAGATGTTGGGAGTGAGGAGAGCACGAGACAGCGCATATACTTGGAATGTGAAACTTCATACTATGAGCGAGATGAGTGCTCACTCATCCCTCAACACACACCTTCTCTCTCTTCCTTGTGCTCCTTCGCTTTCCACCCATTTTCACCACTACTCTGAGCTTTCTCGATATAACTTACTCCTTGTCTGTTGCAATCCATTCTAGAGCAAAACTTGCTGGCAGAAATTGTGCACTACGGAGTTCTGTATGGCACTTAGGAGGCTGCACAACAAATCGAGCTACTGATCCTTTTGTCTTTATCATTACTTGATAAACGGCGAGATCTATTCGAGGGCTCGCACTAACAGTGATGGCAATGTTGCAATGGATGCTAGGACATGGCGATGTCGGGTCAGGTAGCTGTAGGTCGTTAAATCCTGATTTCGATTTTACCCAAGGTGAATGCGATCACACTGAGGAGTAGCAACTGCAACCCTGTTGCCCATTGTGCTTAGGTTTCCATCCTAGGTTATGCACTGCTGCACGACAGCAAAGGCTCAGTGGTGGAGGGGAATGATACTGATGAGCTGGTTAGTAGTCGGCTTGAGTTGTTGCAGAGGCATGTAAAGATGACGCTAGTGGTGTAAGGGGTATGCAAGTTGATGTGCGGGAAATGAATTGTGATGAAGCGTGGATGGGTAGGTGAGTGGGGTGGGCATGTACGAAGAGAAGGCGTTCAGAGGGACGGGAGAGGGCGGGGCAGTGATGTGAAGAGTGGGGGAGAAGTAGCAGTTAATTTTCATCATTAATCGTTTTTTACCTGCACTTTGACATGGTGAGCATCGATACAGCGTCCGCTCTGCCTAGAAGCTAACCCAATGTTGGACTGGTCAAGCGAGGATCCAGAAGGAAAGTAAATTTTGGAGAAGGTGGTGCTAGTGGTAGTAATGTGTAAAGATGGTGCGGTTGCATGTCGAACAGTGTCCTCTTCGTCGTCCTTGACATGGCTCAGGCTGCAGGATGTTGAATTATGCTGTGCTGTGATGCAGGACGATATGACACAACGATATGACGGCATTCGCTACGTTTTGGCGGCAAATAAACTGAGCCACGCCTCATTGCCGTGTTAGTAGTGCAGTGCCACAGTTACTGAGAGGAAAGCAGGTAAGGTGACAAAGCCGCCTAGTTGCCTTTTAATGAGAATGCAATAAGGCCACCTCTCTGAGCTCAATCAGTGGCATCGACTTCAGCAGGGTATGTGGAAACTGTGGAAAGAAAGGGTGGAAAGGATCTTCGGGACTCGCCATTCCTACACCGACTAGTTAGACCAGGCCGCACAATTAGCAGCAACTCTGTGGTAGAATACATCACTTCCCTTTAACAAGAGGCGTAACTACTCAATGTATTATCATTCTTATGAATTGGAATACGTGCACAGGTGTGAGATTGTGCGCTAGTGGATGCTGCGCAATGTTAGGCATATTCAATCGACAAGCAAATAAGTGTGAATGCGTTGTGCGCAAATTTTCAACGCCAAGAATGTGAGGAGTCCTCTTGTCTTTGTAGACTTCGATCTACTAACCAGCTGCTAGTAATACCTGGAAGCCCAGTGTTTCATGCAGCGATGTTGAGGTAATCGCCCACGAACACTAAAACGCTGTACTGAGGGGACGTATACCTGGTGTGATTGGCGGGGATGGTGGCGTCTGCGGGGGTGTGACTCCGTGAAGAAACATTAGCGCGTCTGACTCCAGATCGGAAGGCTGCGTGTTCAATTCATATCGGGGTGAGCACTTTTCCTTCCTTACCTTCTCATCAACTCCCTCCTTCCTCCTTCTTGCCTCCTTGCCATTACCTGTCTGTCACATTCCTCACTTTTCCAACTCATCTATTTTATCGAACCGGCTCCTCAACCATCATCGTCTATCCATCTGTCCAATTCTTCTCAATTAATCCATCTGATCTAGTCGTCTCATTTCCTGTCTCCGCACGTTTTTCACTTTCTAGCATTCATCCTTTCATCCTGCATCCATCCATTCATTCCTCCTACACCCTACTATGGTGTATATAAGGCAGCTCTCTCTATGTAGTATCCAGCCATCCACTTTGAAACAATCTAGTCGTCCAACTTTTAAGTTCCCCATTGTATAGCCCAAACTCATCCACTACATTACCTTGAGTGCTTAAATATATCCTCGCATCATTCATCCCTTCACTCCTGATTTATATATTTTTAGACACGCATCCACTCTGCATCAACCATATTTAATACCTTTTTCCCGATCCCCGCTATATTTATTACCGATCAGTGCGATGCAGGCCCTAAGTGAAGGTGTGTTTGCAACTCAATGCGGGGTAGTGGTGCATCATTTCACTTCTGCTTTCTTCAATGTTGACTTCACGGTTTCATATCTTGTCCATCCCAAATGCCTCCATTATCTTCCACCAGCTATACACCTGGTTGCCTCATATTCAACCATTCCTCCCTAGTGCTTCTCACTGTTTATCCAACCGTTTCTTCTTCTGCCATTGTCCATCCATCTGTCTCGTTCCATCTGCTCCAGCCATCTAACCCAGTCACCTCATTTCCTGTTCCCGGTTGAGTTTTACATTTTCGCATTCATCGTTCGTCCTACATCCATCCATCCCACACTCAAGCAAATATATGTAACACGACTCCATCTATTCAATATCTGGCCATCCGCTTTTGAGCAGCCTAGTCGTCCAACTTTTACAATCCCCTTTATATAGTCCATACTCACCCGTCCCAGAACCTCTAATACATATGCATACCTTGACTTCATCCATTCATTCCCTCCTGCTTTATCCATTCTTGGGACAGGTATTTATTCTGCATCCACCCTAATCACTCCCTTTTGTTGGATGCGTGGTGTATTCATTGCCAATCACTCCATGACCATACCTCAATTCACATCTGTTTCGCGTGCATCTATTACTTCCGAATCCAGCAGTCATAGCATATTGACAGTTTATTCCTTCTTCTCGGTTGCCCTCACTTCCAAATGGTTTCTTCCATTTCCTTTCGGCGCACACCCTTTCCAAATACGCTAACTTTGCATCAATTACACAGTCATCTCCCGCACTCACACATCAGTCCTGATTCCTTTTATTCATTCATCCATTCCTCTGTCTATTCCTCTAGCTCTTCATATGCAAACTCGCCTCCCACATAACCATCATCAATTCACTTAATCATCAAAATTTATTTTCACACATTGCTCCCCTTCAAGGAAAGGAATGATGGGAATCCTCATGGAAGGCAGAATCGAGATAGATCAGTGCAAGATGCTGTCGTGGAAACGCCATGCTGAGGACTTTATTAGTGCCTGGCGCAAGAGTCTGGCCATGGGCAAGAATCCCTCCGGTAAGACCGTCTGCATTTGGCTCCACATCTATCTGTCCCTCCATTCCCCACCTTATCTGCACCTTTGTCCTCACAGCCCCCCCCCCCGAAAGAGAAGGTAATAATCTGCTGATGAAGCGCACAGTCCTCGACCACTCTCTACCTTGTGGACATCGTACCCGCAGCGGCTCCTACTTCAGCGTGCATGGCCGTTAATGCTAGCACCCTGCCTTCTTACCACTCAAAGCCACTTCGACTTGCACCTCATCAACGTGGCTTTACCATTTTGATGTGCTATATTACCATTGGCAAGAAGCTCATTAGTCTCTGAGTCTAATTACTGAACCACTATTTGGTCGGCAAGCGGTATACCTACACCAAAGCGTGAAAATGGCAATTCCGTGCTCGACAGGCCCTTCTCCCCTGCTGTGGTTGTGCTGCGAAAGCGTTGTTTCCGCAGTGATTGCATGTGCTCATGAGAAGAAGATGACGACTAAATGGTGCGTTCGGAGAAAGAGAATAGGCACGAAGTCACACAATCGGATTAATGAATTAGACTTTTCAGGTTTTGGCCGCTAAATAATGCGGCACATGCATCAGCATGAGGACGTAAATGACGAAGAAAAATGGGTGAATTGCTATAAGGCTAGTGCCGTCAGAAGCAGGTCGTTGGGCTGCAGTTATGTTGCGGATGATGAATGTGAGGTTTCTCTCGCGGGAGCAGTCATAGGTGATGGGAAAGTTTGTGTTGAACCGCTGACTATACCGCAAATCCCTACCGTACTTCTCATTCATGCGAAGCGGGGAAGCCTATTTCCTCACACCAGGCGCCTGTTTACTTACGTAAAATGGGATTAGTGGTGCGTGTGAGATGGCAAACCATTTGTGCTTTTGTGTGAATAAAATACCGCAAACGAAGCGGTGCGCATCTGCCACTTGGGCTCACCGACAGACGCAAGCCTCTACGATGGTCCTCAGGTGAAATTCGATCCTGGTCGATACACGTCAGCATTAATAGATCGGAAGTTATCGCAAGAGGAAACTTCTGCGAATCAGCACGGCTGCACGAGCTGCAGAGGTAACGTGGCTCTGGGTTCAGTGGTGGGTGCGAAGTAAACCAACGCTTGTTAGCAATCGGCTCCATGAATGCAGTCAAACCAGCTAAGAATTCCCCCGCACGCTGCTCATCATCCCATCTCTTGTAGGCACTGTCCAACCTGCTTACGACGAAGAAGACCGATTAGAAATCCACTCCACACTGCAAATCGTTTGCGTCCCAATAGGCAATTGTCTAAAGACACCTCACGGTTTCGTCGTGCGTCGTGCCTTGCCATGAAACTTTGTCAAATGAATCTAAGCAAAGCACTGGGAAGTGAAAAACACACTTTAAAGCATAATTAACCGCTAATCTGCTGTGCATTTCTGAGTAAGCGTTAAGTGTTGTTGGCTACCAACGGATCATCAGAGGTTTTGGCTACGTATTGGAATTGGATTCCTAAATGCAGTGAAAGATACAGTTCACGAGATCGTTAGTTATCAAGACAGTGAGCAGTATGAGACCTGGATAATTGAGGAACTGAAATATAAGAGAAATTTAATTTGACTGACAGCAACTTGACCAAGGAGATGCCATACATGGATCGACTATGCAACACATATACTGCTTTCCAGAATTTCCAGTTAGGCTGCCACACTCGGAATCTACGGTATTGGAGTGGTCTACAACTGATTTTGCTTTGTGTGATTGAGGATTCTCATGTAATCAGCGTGGGGCTTGGCGGTACCAATTCATCCAACTGCAGTTCCAGCTCTGGACCGCACTAACATGCCTGATTCAACCCAGCTCATTCCTGCCTGTTGACAATTGATGAAAACGAAAGGAACCAGTTATTCGTGCAACCAAATGAACATCTGAAGGCAAGCGAAAAGCTGTTTATCAGTATGGGTGTGAAATAAGCTGTTTCGAGTAGCGAGCGAAGGAAGTGCACGAAACCCATTATTTTGGTCATATTCAGGGACGCCGTTCATTTGGGCTCCGTTTGCTAGGCGTCGGCATGCTGAAAATCGCCCATCGGAAACTATTTTGCGCACCTGGAAAGCAAAGTGATCCGGATGGTGTGGCTTTCCATAGTAGAAAATAATTTATTCAGGTGAAGGTGGTGAAAATTCTGGTGAATTATACCCAAGGAATAGCTGATGTTGGAGGTAAAGATGGAGGGCTAACTTCGTGCCATCGATTTCTGCAACTGCTACAAACTGAGAAAAAAGTAGAGTGCGAAGAGAGGAGGACGATTCGAAGAAAAGGAGTGGCAGGTATTACCTGAGGCATAAGGAGTGACAATCCAAACTACAGTTGCGAAGAATGAGTTGTGTACTTTGGTATTTTCTTGGTGTATCTGCAGTAGATGCCTTTCAGCTATGCAACCTATTTCCTATCATATTACCAGTTAGGGTGCAAGATTTTGGTGGTTAAATTGGGACTTTTGTACAGTGAGAGACAGAGCATCACACGAAAGGTGCAATTTGATATGATGTGTGAATGAATGGAAGGGATTCCGAGCAACGCTTTAAACTGACGCGTCGAATTGCACTTGAAGTGAGGTGCATACGCATTGAAGGGTCTCTTGCCATTAAAAGAAACCATTAATCTACTTCGGCACCCTTAACTACCTCCATGAATATCTACACTCCCCTCTCGTCTACCTGATGCTCCTGCCATCCACCTCACCTCCCACTTCAACTTTACGCTCGCAATACGATTATGCCTCAACTGCTGGTGATAAAATCGTCGCTCTGTGCACACCCTTCTCCCCGTCGCACATTTCTCCTCTCAAATGTCGTGGCTTGTGTGATGCTTATATGAATGTAGTTGCCTTCGCGAAATGCACGGTGGGTTTGTAGTGAGTGCCATTGCTGCTGCTGCTGCTCTCCGAGGCTTGACTCAGTGGGCCTGAACGACTCTTATATGAGCATAGTTGCCTTCAATACAATTGTTAATTACTTCACTTCCGACGTCGTTCCTCAACACCCGTTAGGTGTAGGATTACCGAAAAGTTTCGTGGTATCAGCCTCTGCGCTGCGCTTATCTTATCTCTAACTCACCTTACACTCTGACGCTGGGCGCCAACTGTGCAATTCTGGAAAGGCAATATGCATATCTTTTATTTAAAGGAAGATTTGGTTTACCTGAAAAGTTCCACAAAAGTAAACCTGTCGACTTCTTTAGAGCATCTCCCTTGCATGGGGCCACTAGAACATTGACCATCTGACGTTTTCCACTTAATAAAAAGATTTCCCACAAATGCGTCTTTGATTAGAGAATGTATCCACTTTACCACATGCACATGAGAGACATGGCAATGCCTATACAGACCTTGTCTAACAGACTTACCGCCCACGGACAAATTCAATCGCATGACCCGAATAATAAAGTTTAAAAGGAAGCAGATGACTTTCATTTACAATGGCACATTTGAGTTATGGATGTCAGTTTACTCGCCAGCATTGCTCTCTTTGTGGCTTCAAGATGCGACTTTTCCGCCTCTTACCCCGTGATTGTCCGCAAAGGTATTCCCGTTTACTAAAACGGGACAGCGGCACTCAAGTTCATTGCCGCAATGACTTTAGTTTGGCTGGTACTCATCAGACAATCCTCTGATTGGTTTGAAAATCTGTGTTCAAGACAGGTGGAACGGTGTGTTGTCCAACTGCTCCACTCAGAGGCCTCGATGCTGGTCACTGGCACCTCACCAATACTCCCCGCCCCATTTTGTGGGGATTCATAGTGCTCATATGCATGAGCACGAGCAGGTGTCGAGGCATGTCAGGGCGTGGCAGATGAGGAAACTCAAGAAGCTTGCTCAGGTGACATTGCAGGAGACCTTTGTGTTACCGCTCACACGCTGCATTCCATACAGAATTGACCTCGATTAGCCGGAAACAGAGCAGCCAGCGCCAACGACTGACTACACCGAGATAAGTATGGTCTATGCCTCAGACCACAATGGAAACGGCCCTACATATCAGGTCTGGAGGCAGTTTTGCAGGGCAGAATTTGTTGTAGACAGGCACCAAAGACCAGTCCCAGATAATTCCCTAATTTAACCACCTCACTTTTCCAAACGGAAGATTCCAGTAATCGCAGTATAGCATGTCAAACAAACTACACGAGGAGCAGTGATTCTTGCACGAAACGTCGTAAGCCAGACGAACCATTCCACTGTACCTCTTCAGCACACGATCATTTGAACAACCTCCCACAATTCTAGGCAGTCTGTGGGCAACCCAAATGCAATCATTGGAGATGGAGTGCAATGCGGTCATCAGCTGATAGTGAAGGAATAAATGCACAAAGTGGGCACAAAGTAGCACCAAGGGAGGACAAGAGAATAGGAGATGATACAGTGTGCTGAACTGCAAATCTACTCACGGCAATGATTATGATCCGTTTGCATTGAGAAGGGGTAAAGCGGAGTGCTTGCTGTTGCACGTCAAATCCGCATGCACATCACTAAGGAGAGAGCCAGTTATCATACCAAGAGGTGAATAATACAATCTTTGGGCAACAGACAATTCTCCTTTCCAAGCACAGGTGTGCCAACCAATTTAGAGTATTCTATTTGATGAGTTCCAGCTACATGGAAGTCATTGTGTGAATGAACGTGAATGCAGCTGGCCGCTTTGAATAAGGAAGAATACCCCAGAGAACAACTACGGGGTTAAGATGCAGGAAAGTCGCATCCCAAATGCATAAATATAGCAATCTCGTCCAGTAAACTGACATTCACACCTCAAATATGTGATTGCAAATCAGAGTCCTCTGCTCCCTCCGACCGTATTATTCGGGCCCTGCGACTGCACCTTTCCTAATGCGATAGTTCAGTAGTGAATAGTCTGTGTCGATGTCGTCTAGGTACCGCCACGAAGAGCTGCCCCAATATCACGTCTGCAGAGAAGAGGCAGCAAATGGCAAATTGCTACGTTAAGCACGCTTGATGGTTCAGATCACAATGAAAACGGCCTCATGTTTTTTTGTTGTTGTGAGTAGTGTTTTGGGGCCGAATTTGTTGTGGAGAGGCACCAGGGAACAGCCGTAGAAAGCTTCCCCAATTTTGCTACAAATCCAGATGCCTTGCTTTCGTAGATTGATAATTCCAGTTATTGCAGCGTAGCTCACCCTATAAAACAAATGGGAATCTGTGAGTCTTGCAAGAAACGTCTCAAATCAGGGGTACAAAAATTTGTGCCAGCTTGCGCTACCACCAAGCCTCCATTTTGTCTAAAAGCTAGTTGTCTGCCACTATATTGGCACAAATCACCATTTCTATGCAAAGCCCAATTTTGTGGTCAACACCCATCAAGTTGTGGTGCGCCGTGAAGTAGTTAGAGCAACCAAAACCTCAGTGGTCGCCTCTGGTGAAGTTACCGACCTGTCAGTATGAACCGCCGTGAGTGAGGCGATGCAAGGTGAACCGCCGATCTTGGACCAATGCATAACTCTGATGCCACTGTCTCTGTGGCAGCCACATAGGTAGAAAACCGTACAAAAGTGCGGGCAGCTGTAGAGACTGCCTCTGTGGAACAAAATGCAAAAATAGACTTTGCTCGCGTGCCTCATGTGCAGCGCGTTTCCGAGGTCTCGTAAATCGTGTGATCCTTTGGTCGACTTCTCGCCTTGAAGGGGCCTTATTTAACCAAACACCACAATCACTGCCGCACACACCGCGGCGCGCGTAGCTAGAGGTGCCACTCGGTATCAAGAAGCTCTTTTCACAATATTACTTGCCAATGCACTCACACTCAGCAAACAGTGTAATTGCAGTTCTATGGAGGAGTGGTCACTCAGCATAAATCTGGAGGGTCACACGATCAACCAAAAGTAGGATGAGGTGGTACACCCATGTTCTCCCATTATCAGTCCGCAAAACTCATGTGAATGTGACTGGTGGAAAAGTGCGCATAACTTGCTTCTTGTGCGTGGGCACAAAAACAATTTAAGAGTGATAATTTTTGCGCTTATTTTTTACTTTGGACGAAGATGAAAATTGCCATAGATGGATAAAGCCGGCGGTTTGGTGATGCAGTGAGTAGGATTAACATACTGCATTTCACCATTCGCCTCCATCCATTCCTACGCAGTATTTGCAATTGGCTCACTGCTTTTCTCCTCAGCCTTGGCCACCACGACATTAACACGAATGGGCGAGTTTGAAAGGCGCGTCTAATTGAGTGGCAGTAGAAGGAGGGACACAGAGGTGCCACGGTTTGGGCGTGTTCAGTAACGTTCTCTCCTTGGCGGAGGTTGACGGCTCATGATCCGTCACATAGGTTCGCATTCACCGACCACCCGCCTATCGCCTAAAGGCGCATCCAAGTAGTCCAGCACTGCAGCACTCATTTGAACTGCTCTAGGCTCCATTAGGGCAAGCCTACCCATTCTGTGTCAGTTCTTGCCATCATCTGCACTTATTCCCGTTAAATGCGGTGGTAGATTAGAGAGTGTTCTTGACTCTGCCCTACAGGTAGCAGTATTTTTCAAACTCCATCCATTTGCGCACTTTGGGAAAAGCGAGCAGCGTGTCAAATATCATGTGAGGTTTACTTCTCATCCCCTTCTTTTAGGGTCAGGGCATCAGTTCTTTTCTGTCCTCAATGGTGACGAAGTGATGACTAACACCCTGCCACTTGCAACTGCTCTGCAAACATGGTGGATGGGCAAGAAAACAGGCGCACGCACCGATCTCCCTCCCTTCATCAGTGTCCTCTACTAAGATGATGATCCGTTTTGCATTTAACTGCTGCTCATGACTACCACTAATAAACATTGCTGTCATTGTCACACGAACAGGCGAATCCGAAGAGTTCCAGTGATGAAATGAGCCGAAAACTCCGGCTGGAATGGGGCTAATTTTCATTAAGAGACAAACTATGATTTCGTAGTGTCTGGTAAACAAGAAGGATTTTAACCCAAGCCAAGTTGGCAGAAGCAAGCTCGGCAATTTTCGAGCAATGCTTCACAAGCTGCTGTGTGCCACTGCAAATAATTCAGAAAATCGCAGAAGTACCGCATTTTAATTGGTTTTGAGGACGAAGTCGAACCACTTCAAAATGATTATGCGGTTGAAAGCAAATCAGTGATTGGAAATTACACTACAAGTATAACACTTGAGTTGCCCCTTTTACTCCTTACTCCGTCTCTGCCTGCTGCACTGGCTCAACTAGGCACTCGCCACCACTGCCACGCACCACGCCATTGTGCTCGCAAGTGTGCAATGCTCCTGCACAAGTGATGCAGGGTAGCGTCGCGCCACACACCTCGAGTGCGATGTGATGCGCCGCGCGGGTAGACGGCTGCAAGTGGGTGGATGGGCGGGTGTCAGTAGCGAAGGCTGAGGAGCGTGAGGCTAGTTCAAACGCGGTGACGCGCGGAGTCGCCCCTGTAGCTTAGTCGGATAGGGCGCCGTACTTATAATGCGGAGGTCGAGAGTTCGAGCCTCTCCAGGGGCAGGCTTTTAGCCTTGCTGCTTAGGGCAAATGGTGCACGCGTGTGGTGTCATCAGCGCACCCACACTGCGTGGTTCCATGGTGTAGTGGTTAGCACTCAGGACTCTGAATCCTGCGACCCGAGTTCAAATCTCGGTGGAACCTTCCTCCCTCTCTTCCCCCCTTTCCACTTCCCCACCTCTGCCTCAAGCACGTCCCCTCTCATCTGCGTCTGCACAAACTCGTCAGCATGCCGTGCACACGTTGGTGGCCAATGACGTTGCATTTTGGCTGCTGCAGCTTCTCACAGCCTATGGCATCCTCATGGAAAGGGGAGGATAGTGTGTTGGTGGCAGCAGTGGAGGAGAGTGGGTGGGTGTGTGAGTGATGGGAAGATTGGCAAAGCGTGTGACACATGTAATGCCTGTGTCTGGAGGCTGGGGAGTGGGAAAGGCGAGCGCACCGCTCCGCCTGGTGGAGGTTGAGGGGGATGCGCCGGCCGGGAATCGAAGCCGGGCCGCCCGCGTGGCAGGCGAGCATTCTACCACTGAACCACCGGCGCCATCAAATAGAATACTCTAAATTGGTTGGCACACCTGTGCTTGGAAAGGAGAATTGTCTGTTGCCCAAAGATTGTATTATTCACCTCTTGGTATGATAACTCGCTCTCTCCTTAGTGATGTGCATGCGGATTTGACGTGCAACAGCAAGCACTCCGCTTTACCCCTTCTCAATGCAAACGGATCATAATCATTGCCGTGAGTAGATTTTGCAGTTCAGCACACTGTATCATCTCCTATTCTCTTGTCCTCCCTTGGTGCTACTTTGTGCCCAAGTTGCGCATTTATTCCTTCACTATCAGCTGATGACCGCATTGCACTCCATCTCCAGTGATTGCATTTGTGTTGCCCACAAACTGCCCAGAATTGTGGGAGGTTGTTCAAATGATCGTGTGCTGAAGAGGTACAGTGGAATGGTTCGTCTGGCTTACGACGTTTCTTGCAAGAATCACTGCTCCTCGTGTAGTTTGTTTGACATGCTATACTGCGATTACTGGAATCTTCCGTTTGGAAAAGTGAGGTGGTTAAATTAGGGAATTATCTGGGACTGGTCTTTGGTGCCTGTCTACGACAAATTCTGCCCTGCAAAACTGCCTCCAGACCTGATATGTAGAGCCGTTTCCATTGTGGTCTGAGGCATAGACCATACTTATCTCGGTGTAGTCAGTCGTTGGCGCTGGCTGCTCTGTTTCCGGCTAATCGAGGTCAATTCTGTATGGAATGCAGCGTGTGAGCGGTAACACAAAGGTCTCCTGCAATGTCACCTGAGCAAGCTTCTTGAGTTTCCTCATCTGCCACGCCCTGACATGCCTCGACACCTGCTCGTGCTCATGCATATGAGCACTATGAATCCCCACAAAATGGGGCGGGGAGTATTGGTGAGGTGCCAGTGACCAGCATCGAGGCCTCTGAGTGGAGCGGTTGGACAACACACCGTTCCACCTGTCTTGAACACAGATTTTCAAACCAATCAGAGGATTGTCTGATGAGTACCAGCCAAACTAAAGTCATTGCGGCAATGAACTTGAGTGCCGCTATCACGTTTTAGTAAACGGGAATACCTTTGCGGACAATCACGGGGTAAGAGGCGGAAAAGTCGCATCTTGAAGCCACAAAGAGAGCAATGCTGGCGAGTAAACTGACATCCATAACTCAAATGTGCCATTGTAAATGAAAGTCATCTGCTTCCTTTTAAACTTTATTATTCGGGTCATGCGATTGAATTTGTCCGTGGGCGGTAAGTCTGTTAGACAAGGTCTGTATAGGCATTGCCATGTCTCTCATGTGCATGTGGTAAAGTGGATACATTCTCTAATCAAAGACGCATTTGTGGGAAATCTTTTTATTAAGTGGAAAACGTCAGATTGTCAATGTTCTAGTGGCCCCATGCAAGGGAGATGCTCTAAAGAAGTCGACAGGTTTACTTTTGTGGAACTTTTCAGGTAAACCAAATCTTCCTTTAAATAAAAGATATGCATATTGCCTTTCCAGAATTGCACAGTTGGCGCCCAGCATCAGAGCGCAAGGTGAGTTAGAGATAAGATAAGCGCAGCGCAGAGGCTGATACCACGAAACTTTTCGGTAATCCTACACCTAACGGGTGTTGAGGAACGACGTCGGAAGTGAAGTAATTAACAATTGTATTGAAGGCAACTATGCTCATATAGGAGTCGTTCAGGCCCACTGAGTCAAGCCTCGGAGAGCAGCAGCAGCAGCAATGGCACTCACCACAAACCCACCGTGCATTTCGCGAAGGCAACTACATTCATATAAGCATCACACAAGCCACGACATTTGAGAGGAGAAATGTGCAACGGGGAGAAGGGTGTGCACAGAGCGACGATTTTATCACCAGCAGTTGAGGCATCATCGTATTGCGAGCGTAAAGTTGAAGTGGGAGGTGAGGTGGATGGCAGGAGCATCAGGTAGACGAGAGGGGAGTGTAGATATTCATGGAGGTAGTAAAGGGTGCCGAAGTAGATTAATGGTTTCTTTTAATGGCAAGAGACCCTTCAATGCGTATGCACCTCACTTCAAGTGCAATTCGACGCGTCAGTTTAAAGCGTTGCTCGGAATCCCTTCCATTCATTCACACATCATATCAAATTGCACCTTTCGTGTGATGCTCTGTCTCTCACTGTACAAAAGTCCCAATTTAACCACCAAAATCTTGCACCCTAACTGGTAATATGATAGGAAATAGGTTGCATAGCTGAAAGGCATCTACTGCAGATACACCAAGAAAATACCAAAGTACACAACTCATTCTTCGCAACTGTAGTTTGGATTGTCACTCCTTATGCCTCAGGTAATACCTGCCACTCCTTTTCTTCGAATCGTCCTCCTCTCTTCGCACTCTACTTTTTTCTCAGTTTGTAGCAGTTGCAGAAATCGATGGCACGAAGTTAGCCCTCCATCTTTACCTCCAACATCAGCTATTCCTTGGGTATAATTCACCAGAATTTTCACCACCTTCACCTGAATAAATTATTTTCTACTATGGAAAGCCACACCATCCGGATCACTTTGCTTTCCAGGTGCGCAAAATAGTTTCCGATGGGCGATTTTCAGCATGCCGACGCCTAGCAAACGGAGCCCAAATGAACGGCGTCCCTGAATATGACCAAAATAATGGGTTTCGTGCACTTCCTTCGCTCGCTACTCGAAACAGCTTATTTCACACCCATACTGATAAACAGCTTTTCGCTTGCTTTCAGATGTTCATTTGGTTGCACGAATAACTGGTTCCTTTCGTTTTCATCAATTGTCAACAGGCAGGAATGAGCTGGGTTGAATCAGGCATGTTAGTGCGGTCCAGAGCTGGAACTGCAGTTGGATGAATTGGTACCGCCAAGCCCCACGCTGATTACATGAGAATCCTCAATCACACAAAGCAAAATCAGTTGTAGACCACTCCAATACCGTAGATTCCGAGTGTGGCAGCCTAACTGGAAATTCTGGAAAGCAGTATGTGTGTTGCATAGTCGATCCATGTATGGCATCTCCTTGGTCAATTTGCTGTCAGTCAAATTAAATTTCTCTTATATTTCAGTTCCTCCATTATCCAGGTCGCATACTGCTCACTGTCTTGATAACTAACGATCTCGTGAACTGTATCTTTTACTGCATTTAGGAATCCAATTCCAATGCGTAGCCAAAACCTCTGATGATCCGTTGGTAGCCAACAACACTTAACGCTTACTCAGAAATGCACGGCTTTAAAGTGTGTTTTTCACTTCCCAGTGCTTTGCTTAGATTCATTTGACAAAGTTTCATGGCAAGGCACGACGCACGACGAAACCGCGAAGTGTCTTTAGACAATTGCTTATTGGGACGCAAACCATTTGCAGTGTGGAGTGGATTTCTAATCGGTCTTCTTCGTCGTAAGCAGGTTGGACAGTGCCTACAAGAGATGGGATGATGAGCAGCGTGCGGGGGAATTCTTAGCTGGTTTGACTGCATTCATGGAGCCGATTGCTAACAAGCGTTGGTTTACTTCGCACCCAACACTGAACCCAGAGCCACGTTACCTCTGCAGCTCGTGCAGCCGTGCTGATTCGCAGAAGTTTCCTCTTGCGATAACTTCCGATCTATTAATGCTGACGTGTATCGACCAGGATCGAATTTCACCTGAGGACCATCGTAGAGGCTTGCGTCTGTCGGTGAGCCCAAGTGGCAGATGCGCACCGCTTCGTTTGCGGTATTTCATTCACACAAAAGCACAAATGGTTTGCCATCTCACACGCACCACTAATCCCATTTTACGTAAGTAAACAGGCGCCTGGTGTGAGGAAATAGGCTTCCCCGCTTCGCATGAATGAGAAGTACGGTATGGATTTGCGGTATAGTCAGCGGTCCAACACAAACTTTCCCATCACCTATGACTACTCCCTCGAGAGAAACCGCACATTCATCATCCTAAGTGGCTACGTAAATCACATGCTTGCGCCTTTTTCCTGTCCTCCTTTATTTTGTTATTTCGCATCATACACCGCAACATAACTGCAGCCCAACGACCTGCTTCTGACGGCACTAGCCTTATAGCAATTCACCCATTTTTCTTCGTCATTTACGTCCTCATGCTGATGCATGTGCCGCATTATTTAGCGGCCAAAACCTGAAAAGCCTAATTCATTAATCCGATTGTGTGACTTCGTGCCTATTCTCTTTCTCCGAACGCACCATTTAGTCGTCATCTTCTTCTCATGAGCACATGCAATCACTGCGGAAACAACGCTTTCGCAGCACAACCACAGCAGGGGAGAAGGGCCTGTCGAGCACGGAATTGCCATTTTCACGCTTTGGTGTAGGTATACCGCTTGCCGACCAAATAGTGGTTCAGTAATTAGACTCAGAGACTAATGAGCTTCTTGCCAATGGTAAAATAGCACATCAAAATGGTAAAGCCACGTTGATGAGGTGCAAGTCGAAGTGGCTTTGAGTGGTAAGAAGGCAGGGTGCTAGCATTAACGGCCATGCACGCTGAAGTAGGAGCCGCTGCGGGTACGATGTCCACAAGGTAGAGAGTGGTCGAGGACTGTGCGCTTCATCAGCAGATTATTACCTTCTCTTTCGGGGGGGGCTGTGAGGACAAAGGTGCAGATAAGGTGGGGAATGGAGGGACAGATAGATGTGGAGCCAAATGCAGACGGTCTTACCGGAGGGATTCTTGCCCATGGCCAGACTCTTGCGCCAGGCACTAATAAAGTCCTCAGCATGGCGTTTCCACGACAGCATCTTGCACTGATCTATCTCGATTCTGCCTTCCATGAGGATTCCCATCATTCCTTTCCTTGAAGGGGAGCAATGTGTGAAAATAAATTTTGATGATTAAGTGAATTGATGATGGTTATGTGGGAGGCGAGTTTGCATATGAAGAGCTAGAGGAATAGACAGAGGAATGGATGAATGAATAAAAGGAATCAGGACTGATGTGTGAGTGCGGGAGATGACTGTGTAATTGATGCAAAGTTAGCGTATTTGGAAAGGGTGTGCGCCGAAAGGAAATGGAAGAAACCATTTGGAAGTGAGGGCAACCGAGAAGAAGGAATAAACTGTCAATATGCTATGACTGCTGGATTCGGAAGTAACAGATGCACGCGAAACAGATGTGAATTGAGGTATGGTCATGGAGTGATTGGCAATGAATACACCACGCATCCAACAAAAGGGAGTGATTAGGGTGGATGCAGAATAAATACCTGTCCCAGGAATGGATAAAGCAGGAGGGAATGAATGGATGAAGTCAAGATATGCATATGCATTAGAGGTTCTGGGCCGGGTGAGTATGGACTATATAAAGGGGATTGTAAAAGTTGGACGACTAGGCTGGTCAAAAGCGGATGGCCAGATATTGAATAGATGGAGTCGTGTTACATATATTTGCTTGAGTTTGGGATGGATGGATGTAGGACGAACGATGAATGCGAAAATGTAAAACTCAACCGGGAACAGGAAATGAGGTGACTGGGTTAGATGGCTGGAGCAGATGGAACGAGACAGATGGATGGACAATGGCAGAAGAAGAAACGGTTGGATAAACAGTGAGAAGCACTAGGGAGGAATGGTTGAATATGAGGCAACCAGGTGTATAGCTGGTGGAAGATAATGGAGGCATTTAGGATGGACAAGATATGAAACCGTGAAGTCAACATTGAAGAAAGCAGAAGTGAAATGATGCACCACTACCCCGCATTGAGTTGCAAACACACCTTCACTTAGGGCCTGCATCGCACTGATCGGTAATAAATATAGCGGGGATCGGGAAAAAGGTATTAATTATGGTTGATGCAGAGTGGATGCGTGTCTAAAAATATATAAATCAGGAGTGAAGGGATGAATGATGCGAGGATATATTTAAGCACTCAAGGTATTGTAGTGGATGAGTTTGGGCTATACAATGGGGAACTTAAAAGTTGGACGACTAGATTGTTTCAAAGTGGATGGCTGGATACTACATAGAGGGAGCTGCCTTATATACACCATAGTAGGGTGTAGGAGGAATGAATGGATGGATGCAGGATGAAAGGATGAATGCTAGAAAGTGAAAAACGCGTGGAGACAGGAAATGAGACGACTAGATCAGATGGATTAATTGAGAAGAATTGGACAGATGGATAGACGATGATGGTTGAGGAGCCGGTTCGATAAAATAGATGAGTTGGAAAAGTGAGGAATGTGACAGACAGGTAATGGCAAGGAGGCAAGAAGGAGGAAGGAGGGAGTTGATGAGAAGGTAAGGAGGGAAAAGTGCTCACCCCGATATGAATTGAACACGCAGCCTTCCGATCTGGAGTCAGACGCGCTAATGTTTCTTCACGGAGTCACACCCCCGCAGACGCCACCATCCCCGCCAATCACACCAGGTATACGTCCCCTCAGTACAGCGTTTTAGTGTTCGTGGGCGATTACCTCAACATCGCTGCATGAAACACTGGGCTTCCTTGTATTACTAGCAGCTGGTTAGTAGATCGAAGTCTACAAAGACAAGAGGACTCCTCACATTCTTGGCGTTGAAAATTTGCGCACAACGCATTCACACTTATTTGCTTGTCGATTGAATATGCCTAACATTGCGCAGCATCCACTAGCGCACAATCTCACACCTGTGCACGTATTCCAATTCATAAGAATGATAATACATTGAGTAGTTACGCCTCTTGTTAAAGGGAAGTGATGTATTCTACCAAAGAGTTGCTGCTAATTGTGCGGCCTGGTCTAACTAGTCAGTGTAGGAATGGCGAGTCCCGAAGATCCTTTCCACCCTTTCTTTCCACAGTTTCCACATACCCTGCTGAAGTCGATGCCACTGATTGAGCTCAGAGAGGTGGCCTTATTGCATTCTCATTAAAAGGCAACTAGGCGGCTTTGTCACCTTACCTGCTTTCCTCTCAGTAACTGTGGCACTGCACTACTAACACGGCAATGAGGCGTGGCTCAGTTTATTTGCCGCCAAAACGTAGCGAATGCCGTCATATCGTTGTGTCATATCGTCCTGCATCACAGCACAGCATAATTCAACATCCTGCAGCCTGAGCCATGTCAAGGACGACGAAGAGGACACTGTTCGACATGCAACCGCACCATCTTTACACATTACTACCACTAGCACCACCTTCTCCAAAATTTACTTTCCTTCTGGATCCTCGCTTGACCAGTCCAACATTGGGTTAGCTTCTAGGCAGAGCAGACGCTGTATCGATGCTCACCATGTCAAAGTGCAGGTAAAAAACGATTAATGATGAAAATTAACTGCTACTTCTCCCCCACTCTTCACATCACTGCCCCGCCCTCTCCCGTCCTCCTGAACGCCTTCTCTTCGTACATGCCCACCCCACTCACCTACCCATCCACGCTTCATCACAATTCATTTCCCGCACATCAACTTGCATACCCCTTACACCACTAGCGTCATCTTTACATGCCTCTGCAACAACTCAAGCCGACTACTAACCAGCTCATCAGTATCATTCCCCTCCACCACTGAGCCTTTGCTGTCGTGCAGCAGTGCATAACCTAGGATGGAAACCTAAGCACAATGGGCAACAGGGTTGCAGTTGCTACTCCTCAGTGTGATCGCATTCACCTTGGGTAAAATCGAAATCAGGATTTAACGACCTACAGCTACCTGACCCGACATCGCCATGTCCTAGCATCCATTGCAACATTGCCATCACTGTTAGTGCGAGCCCTCGAATAGATCTCGCCGTTTATCAAGTAATGATAAAGACAAAAGGATCAGTAGCTCGATTTGTTGTGCAGCCTCCTAAGTGCCATACAGAACTCCGTAGTGCACAATTTCTGCCAGCAAGTTTTGCTCTAGAATGGATTGCAACAGACAAGGAGTAAGTTATATCGAGAAAGCTCAGAGTAGTGGTGAAAATGGGTGGAAAGCGAAGGAGCACAAGGAAGAGAGAGAAGGTGTGTGTTGAGGGATGAGTGAGCACTCATCTCGCTCATAGTATGAAGTTTCACATTCCAAGTATATGCGCTGTCTCGTGCTCTCCTCACTCCCAACATCTAATCTATTTCCTTAGAAAACATTTCAATCAGCACATCTGGAAAGTCTCTTAGCCCCTTAGTCTCATGACCTAGGAGAAAGGAGTGTGGAGAAGAGCGGAGGTGAAAAGATGAGACGAGGTAGAACAGGCTGGCACGAGTGCAAAGAGGAACGTTGTGGCTGTAAGGGGGTAGGGCTAACAGGTGCGTTCTAAATACCGGTCAAATTGTGGACAACGAGAATTGAATAGGTGGAGAGAGAGACAAATGCCAAGCCTTACTCACATGCGAACCTGCCTCATCTCATCTCCACCTTGTCTATCACATCACATCACATCACTCGTCTTCTGACAAGGTGCTCTTTATCATCTATCCAAGGTGAGAACAACAACTGTCTAAATCTAATCTATTCCTCTTGAAAGCATGTCAATCAGCACTTCTGGAAAGTCTCTTAGCCCACGAAAATATATTTTCACACAATCGCCCAGTTAAACTTCAGCCGTGCTAAACACCTCATTGTGCTTCGTCTCTCACCGCTCTTACAAAATTGGTCCCAACGCCGTCGTCGGCAGTAGCTGCGGCACAAGGTGAAGGTGCTTGAATGGTTCTGTATCCACGCGAAAGAATCAAAGATTGAGCACTTTCCACTAATCACTGAACAACGGGGATTGCGTGCGTTGCAATTCATATGATTGTCTTGGGCTGGTGGTGGCGGAACATGGGACCACTAAGTCGATCTTACTTCCCGTGTGATCGTGCGACCATTTCAATTTATGCTGATTGGCAGCACCTCGGTGGAACTGCAATAGCACTGGTTGCTGAGTGTGTGTGCGTTTGCAAGTAATATTGTTAAAACAGGCTTCTTGACAGCCAGTGGAACCTCTAGCTACATGAGACATGTGGGTGTATTGAGGCGCCAAGCCTCGACTGGACGTTTCCCAAACACTAATCCACACCCTCAAGTGACCTACAACCTGCTCAGTAAACATTTACTCGTGCAGGGTGCTCACCTGCTAACATGAGCATTAGATTGGCACGTTAACAGCGTGGCACTCGGCGTTTGCTAAAGCGCCAGTCAGCATGAGACTGACAGGTGAGCGCTCTGTGGAAATGCAACGACACGAGGCAGGACGTCGACTGATAATGAAGTCCTCCTAAGACCAGTGAATTACACTTGGCCCGAACAAATCCTCCGGCTTCCGCTTTCAGTGATGAACAAAGGCTAGGGATAATTCTATCCCACCAACGCAAAGTTCTTCAGCCAACGCAATCTCCGGATTGTACTGTGGTTATTAGTTGTGCATTAAACCTTTCGCATCAAAAATACACTTCACGGCAATTTGGCAAATGCTAAGTGGCTTGCAGACTTCAACGCCTATTTGTACCTACATGGCAGCAATCCGAATTAAGTGGCCATAGCAAGAGTTGCAGATTTCTTGAATGTGATGGAACCAGAGTGCATTGTCGCAATGGATTTCGTAGGAAAGAGAAGCAAGATGGGAATGGACTACACTGATAACGCTAAAGTTTCCGAAAAGGAAGGCAATGGCATAGGTATAAAAAACCGTCAACTTAGAGGAGACAAACGGCATAAAAGGACGCCTTGGACCAAGTCCTACAACGACAATGAGAGGAGTTTAGTAAAGTATTAGGGAAAACAATTGCCCGAATCAAAGAATAATAGAAAATTCGTGCAAATAAGCGCCTAAAATAAATTTGGCTAAAAGAGAAACATGTGAACACAAAGTAAACGAGGCTTATGCAGACAAATATAAGAAAAACATTTGCTCAAACTGGCATTTATCCAAGCGTACATATGTACACACATTTGCTCATAATTGCGTCCATCCAAAAGTACAGAAGAGCAAACAAACAAGCTTACGTCAATGCGAGCACAAACGAAGACACCTTTGCTCAAACTGAGGTTCATCCCAACGTATATATGAAAACACACTTGCTCAAATTATCGCGTAACCGCAAGTACATATCAACGCACACGTGTTCAGTCTTTACATACTTGTACAAAAATATTCGCCCAAAAGCACTTTTTCAATGGCACCCTTTGTAGAACTCATTTGCTCAAAATAAGTGTATTAACCCGCCACATATGAAAAAACACTTGCCCTGTCTTCGTAAATTGGAGTGCCATAACTAGAGGGAATTGGTTTCCTCTCTTGGTGGGTGGTAGGGGAACCGTGATGTCTGTACTCTCCCTTTCCGTTAAAATTCCTGCCTCGGGATGCTTCAATAATGCCAACGCCGTGGAGTGAGGCCTTTGAAAACTGCTGCAGGTGATGCAGTGTGGGCGGAAATTGACTGCATCCGACGTGAGCGACGGTGGCCAGTATCGTCTGCTGTGGGCACCTAGCACCTTCGATTTACCCATGCGACTTGGTTGCTTGCGTAAATCTGGGGGAAAGGTTTGCACAAACAAGCCAAGGAGTACCAGGCGCTCAGGAGATTTGGCGGCGTTTGGCTACCATATAACCTCATCCTCTAGAGGGAGTTTTGACCATTCGTGCCTTTAACATCTGGCTGCCTTGCTAAATGAGTTCACCTCTTCTTCAACAGGCTTAGTAAGAGGGCGTCAGGTAACTCTTTCCTTATAGCCCTGTCGGAATCAGTTATCTGCTCATTGCATTAGCAGCACTTATTGCTGCTGCTGCTGCTGCTGCTGCTGCTGGTGCGGGCTAACGGGCAATGACGTGATTGATGCTCTCGCCGCTAGATTGACAGCTTATTAATGTTCATGCATGCTGAGGCGTTTCTTGGTACCGCACCTATATAACAGGCTGCCGTCGTGTATGTGCCTGCAATTACCGAAGAAGTCAGAGCATACCCATCACCCGTGGCTTGAACGGTCCTATTGTGCTATAAGGTGACAGCATGAAAGCTCGTTTGGACGAACCACAGGCCACTTCACTTGCTCTCGCCTAGTCCTCTCGTATGACAGTCTCTAACCCCTCCATTACTTACTGCAATGTGTAGGAATCCGAAGCTGTCAAAAAAGGGACGATTGGAGGAACCATACGGCTCTGGCAGCAGAAGGAAATGGAAGTTTTCACGTCCTCATTTGTGCTGCATGGAAAGCTAAATAGAGTAAGCTGACAAAATCTGCACAGTGGAAGACTACCTCGCAGATGAGGGAAGCATAGCACAGATAACAGAGTAGCATTCCTGGGCTGTGGTGCCGCCTTTGCTTCCTCTCGTGTAGTGTGTGTTCAGCAGAAATGAGTACTCACACAAACTTGCGAAGGGAATTAGTTGATAGAAAGTGGCCCAATGTCTGCAATAATAATGTTCTGTTAGACACTTTCTCGGCTTCACTTCACCATGGTATGGCAAAGAACGAAAAAGCTGCACGTCTATTTTGGTTGACAACTTGGCACTTCTACTCACCATGCGGTGTGGTGAAGGACGAATACTCCTGCACACTGGACAAATTGATGGCCAGAGTCAGTTGTCTCCCCACCACACTGTTCGTCATTTGAACACATAAGGTTTGCATAAAAGGCGTGCAGCCAGCTAAAGACAGTGACTACTGCTAATGGCGCATCAATTTGCATGATGTCCTTCAAATGCTTCACGTGGGACTTGGTGCCCTGAATGGAAGTCTTTCAATTCGCTTGTGGATATGAGTCAGTTGAAAGCAGATGCCTCCAATGAAAAGAACGAGTGTCACTGCCATATTAGTGGCAAAATATTTGATGGATTGTGAAGAGTAGAATAAATGGTGCCAAGAATTAGCTTCGGAACACTGGTTACTGTTCGTAAGGAGGGGTAATGTTAGAATGCTGAATTAGGAGGATACATTTGGAGTTTTGGATGCTCACAGATCAACCTAAGCGCATCCAGCAAAGCACACGTTGCCCGCTAGACATGTGCGTAATCACCCTATTTGTGTTGGCGTCGATACCACAGCCATGAAATCATCAACTTCCCCGTCAACTGGCAATGGAAAAAGCAAGAACATCTCTTTTCACCAAACAACGATAATCGAAGGAGGCACAACTAATGCATTGATGCATTTGAGACCGTAGCACTACACGAAGGTAAAAGACCCTTCGGTAAGGCCAGAGTCATGCCATGGTACCCGTGTGTCTCCTCCCGCATGTCAACATGATGCCATCCAGGGTGGCCACTGCTCCTGCAAGTAGGGACGACAGGTTGGGTCACCTGTGGCGTGCGGCAGGCATGCTCGTGACTGCCATGGCAAGGCCAACGGGTGTCGGGGTTGTGGTTCCATTCTCACACATTTGTAATGTTTTGACTGACCCTGAGCCAGCAGTGGATAGGAGCTCAGTAAAAGTGCCTTCTCGTGGAAGTCGGTGCTCACTAGTAAATGTTCCACATCAGTTGAGGTGCAGACTCTTATCGCTTCAAAAGAAGTCACCTGGACAGTGAAATCATTTCCTGCTAACCCCGCCCTTATTACCAAGCCAAGTATCCTCACGAGTGCAGATCGCTCTGGCGCAGTGGAAAGGGATGATATGGGCTAAGCTGAGCTGTAGTGAGCTGACGAAGGTTAGGGAGAGAAGTGATAGGAGGCTGTTGGTAACGAAGGGTTTCGACTTTAACAAAGAGAGGTCGCCAACTCTGGCCTGACTGAATGGTTCGTGTAGATGAGAAGAGCAATTTGTATGTGTAGTAATGGTGTGGGCCGAAGATCTTTTCCATGGTTACTTTCTACGTTTCTTACCTTACCTTTTGAAGCATATGGCACTGACTGGGCTGGAAGAGATGGGGTAGATGCGTTCACATTGGATGCCACCAGGGAGGCCAGGTTTCCTCCTTTGCTTTCCGGTTGGTAACTGTGGCGTGGAGCAATAGGCATGGCGATGTGACGCGGCTCAGTACATTTACCACCACGATGTTACGCATGCTAGCACCTGGTTTTCTCAAGCGTCCTGTAGCCCAAGTTATGTCAGCGACAACGCCAACGCCCGCCGCCGCCGCCGCCGCCGCCGCTTGTCTAACATGCCGCCACACACCGACACCTCACCCTGCATTTTCCTTCGTCTAGGCCCTCGTCGGACCAGCCAAATACTGTCAGCTCGTAGGCAGAGCCTGAGCTGCATCGATACTCACCATACAAGAGTGCAGGCAAGGACCGATTTATCGGTAGCCAACACTGCCGCTCCCTCCAATGCCCTTCACATTTCCACCTTGCCGTCTTGCCGTTATTGAAACAAATTTGCCACCTCAAAAAACACTCGGCTTTTGTGCCAATATTTGCTTTCAAACTCTGTGTTTTTTACACAATGACATTTTTAGTCCCTACTTTTCCCTAATGAATTCTACTTTTCCTTGCAGCCACTTACAGTATTTACTAGCTATCCCATAAGTAGCATGGCTCTCCACTGCATCGCCTTTACTGTCGTTCCTTGCAATGGGTGCCTCCCCTCCATCTGCGCTACCGACACTAACACCGCCTCCTAACATCGCACCTTGACAACAATACCGGGTTGAAAACAACTGCATTTATTCATGAACTTACAAATGATTCAATGATTCGGTCAGCCATGCAACCGACTGCTTCACTGCTTACTCACTTACTCACAGGGAATCACCGATAGCAGTGACGGTCAATCCATCCCCCTCCCACAATGAGGAAATGCAGGGTGGAGTGCTTCCTGGAAACCAAGGAGCCACTCGGTAGGAATTCTTTTGGGTGTGACCAACCCCATTTGCTGGTATGGTTTGCTAAATGCATGTGCTGTGGTAAGGAATTTCTGCAGGCCAACTTAATTTGGCCTGTGCTTTCAAGGTGAAAAATAGAAGGCTACATCACGCAATCTGTTCTATTGGTACTAGCTTTAGACACAAAAGCAGAACAAAATGTCAATTTTCTCCTCCAACTATCAGCAAAGTTGCCGTTTTAATGGAGTCAGTTTGTTTCCATTTGGCTTCCTCATCCTCTAGAGGGAGTTTTGACCATTCGTGCCTTTAACATCTGGCTGCCTTGCTAAATGAGTTCACCTCTTCTTCAACAGGCTTAGTAAGAGGGCGTCAGGTAACTCTTTCCTTATAGCCCTGTCGGAATCAGTTATCTGCTCATTGCATTAGCAGCACTTATTGCTGCTGCTGGAAACATGGTACGAACCGCAATGTCACCTGCTACCCGTCGGCAGTCGATCTCCTTCATTGATTGTAAACAGGTGAGTACCAGATGATCAATTCCAACCCTGAACTTCCTCCCTATCAGGCAGTCTTTGAATTGCCATACCACTGTGTGGATAGCAAATAGCTCGCGTTGGGCTACAATTTCCTGCTTCATATTTTGCCGAGTCTGGTACTTGCGTACCAGACTACTAATCCTAGTCCTAGTCCTAGTAATCCTAGCAGGACCTATTCCAAAACGCGTGCAGCAGCTTGCCAAACATTGGAAACTGCACACTTTCGTCGGACTTGCTGGTTTTGGCCATGTACTCACTTGTTTGTGCAGACTCCAATGACAAGCGATTGCAACCAGGATCGGCAGCAATATGACACAACTGGAACAGGCATGGTTAGTGAGATAATGAGGACAAACCACTACCACACACCTGCGCAAAATTAATCCATGAAATGAAGATGCTGCCTTACTTTGTGTCCTGCACCCCTCTAGGTGATGACTGCTGTAAGTTCTCTGCCTCCAGTAATTACCTCAGCAGATGTGCAGAAGGACAGTGAGTTGGGAATGAAAAGTGGTATGGTACCAGATGAGTAGAGGCAGAATGTCCACAGCCCACATTTGTCCGAATGAATAATGAAGAAGAATAGTAAAGGTGATTGGGCAAAGGCGAAGGTATAATGAAGTAGGTTAGGATAGAACGCAGATAGGTATGGCTGGATGCACCAGGGAAAGGACAAAGTGGCACGGAGGAATTGACAGGAGAAGTGAGTAAGCAGTGAAGCAGTCGGTTGCATGGCTGACCGAATCATTGAATCATTTGTAAGTTCATGAATAAATGCAGTTGTTTTCAACCCGGTATTGTTGTCAAGGTGCGATGTTAGGAGGCGGTGTTAGTGTCGGTAGCGCAGATGGAGGGGAGGCACCCATTGCAATGAACGACAGTAAAGGCGATGCAGTGGAGAGCCATGCTACTTATGGGATAGCTAGTAAATACTGTAAGTGGCTGCAAGGAAAAGTAGAATTCATTAGGGAAAAGTAGGGACTAAAAATGTCATTGTGTAAAAAACACAGAGTTTGAAAGCAAATATTGGCACAAAAGCCGAGTGTTTTTTGAGGTGGCAAATTTGTTTCAATAACGGCAAGACGGCAAGGTGGAAATGTGAAGGGCATTGGAGGGAGCGGCAGTGTTGGCTACCGATAAATCGGTCCTTGCCTGCACTCTTGTATGGTGAGTATCGATGCAGCTCAGGCTCTGCCTACGAGCTGACAGTATTTGGCTGGTCCGACGAGGGCCTAGACGAAAGAAAATGCAGGGCGAGGTGTCGGTGTGTGGCGGCATGTTAGACAAGGCGGCGGCGGCGGCGGCGGGCGTTGGCGTTGTCGCTGACATAACTTGGGCTACAGGACGCTTGAGAAAACCAGGTGCTAGCATGCGTAACATCGTGGTGGTAAATGTACTGAGCCGCGTCACAGTGCCATGCCCATTGCTCCACGCCACAGTTACCAACCGGAAAGCAAAGGAGGAAACCTGGCCTCCCTGGTGGCATCCAATGTGAACGCATCTACCCCATCTCTTCCAGCCCAGTCAGTGCCATATGCTTCAAAAGGTAAGGTAAGAAACGTAGAAAGTAACCATGGAAAAGATCTTCGGCCCACACCATTACTACACATACAAATTGCTCTTCTCATCTACACGAACCATTCAGTCAGGCCAGAGTTGGCGACCTCTCTTTGTTAAAGTCGAAACCCTTCGTTACCAACAGCCTCCTATCACTTCTCTCCCTAACCTTCGTCAGCTCACTACAGCTCAGCTTAGCCCATATCATCCCTTTCCACTGCGCCAGAGCGATCTGCACTCGTGAGGATACTTGGCTTGGTAATAAGGGCGGGGTTAGCAGGAAATGATTTCACTGTCCAGGTGACTTCTTTTGAAGCGATAAGAGTCTGCACCTCAACTGATGTGGAACATTTACTAGTGAGCACCGACTTCCACGAGAAGGCACTTTTACTGAGCTCCTATCCACTGCTGGCTCAGGGTCAGTCAAAACATTACAAATGTGTGAGAATGGAACCACAACCCCGACACCCGTTGGCCTTGCCATGGCAGTCACGAGCATGCCTGCCGCACGCCACAGGTGACCCAACCTGTCGTCCCTACTTGCAGGAGCAGTGGCCACCCTGGATGGCATCATGTTGACATGCGGGAGGAGACACACGGGTACCATGGCATGACTCTGGCCTTACCGAAGGGTCTTTTACCTTCGTGTAGTGCTACGGTCTCAAATGCATCAATGCATTAGTTGTGCCTCCTTCGATTATCGTTGTTTGGTGAAAAGAGATGTTCTTGCTTTTTCCATTGCCAGTTGACGGGGAAGTTGATGACTTCATGGCTGTGGTGATTACGCACATGTCTAGCGGGCAACGTGTGCTTTGCTGGATGCGCTTAGGTTGATCTGTGAGCATCCAAAACTCCAAATGTATCCTCCTAATTCAGCATTCTAACATTACCCCTCCTTACGACCAGTAACCAGTGTTCTGAAGCTAATTCATGGCACCAAATATTTTGCCACTAATGTGGCAGTGACACTCGTTCTTTTCATTGGAGGCATCTGCTTTCAACTGACTCATATCCACAAGCGAATTGAAAGACTTCCATTCAGGGCACCAAGTCCCACGTGAAGCATTTGAAGGACATCGTGCAAATTGATGCGCCATTAGCAGTAGTCACTGTCTTTAGCTGGCTGCACGCCTTTTATGCAAACCTTATGTGTTCAAATGACGAACAGTGTGGTGGGGAGACAACTGACTCTGGCCATCAATTTGTCCAGTGTGCAGGAGTATTCGTCCTTCACCACACCGCATGGTGAGTAGAAGTGCCAAGTTGTCAACCAAAATAGACGTGCAGCTTTTTCGTTCTTTGCCATACCATGGTGAAGTGAAGCCGAGAAAGTGTCTAACAGAACATTATTATTGCAGACATTGGGCCACTTTCTATCAACTAATTCCCTTCGCAAGTTTGTGTGAGTACTCATTTCTGCTGAACACACACTACACGAGATAAATTGTTTCAAAGAGGAAGCAAAGGCGGCACCACAGCCCAGGAATGCTACTCTGTTATCTGTGCTATGCTTCCCTCATCTGCGAGGTAGTCTTCCACTGTGCAGATTTTGTCAGCTTACTCTATTTAGCTTTCCATGCAGCACAAATGAGGACGTGAAAACTTCCATTTCCTTCTGCTGCCAGAGCCGTATGGTTCCTCCAATCGTCCCCTTTTTTGACAGCTTCGGATTCCTACACATTGCAGTAAGTAATGGAGGGGTTAGAGACTGTCATACGAGAGGACTAGGCGAGAGCAAGTGAAGTGGCCTGTGGTTCGTCCAAACGAGCTTTCATGCTGTCACCTTATAGCACAATAGGACCGTTCAAGCCACGGGTGATGGGTATGCTCTGACTTCTTCGGTAATTGCAGGCACATACACGACGGCAGCCTGTTATATAGGTGCGGTACCAAGAAACGCCTCAGCATGCATGAACATTAATAAGCTGTCAATCTAGCGGCGAGAGCATCAATCACGTCATTGCCCGTTAGCCCGCACCAGCAGCAGCAGCAGCAGCAATAAGTGCTGCTAATGCAATGAGCAGATAACTGATTCCGACAGGGCTATAAGGAAAGAGTTACCTGACGCCCTCTTACTAAGCCTGTTGAAGAAGAGGTGAACTCATTTAGCAAGGCAGCCAGATGTTAAAGGCACGAATGGTCAAAACTCCCTCTAGAGGATGAGGTTATATGGTAGCCAAACGCCGCCAAATCTCCTGAGCGCCTGGTACTCCTTGGCTTGTTTGTGCAAACCTTTCCCCCAGATTTACGCAAGCAACCAAGTCGCATGGGTAAATCGAAGGTGCTAGGTGCCCACAGCAGACGATACTGGCCACCGTCGCTCACGTCGGATGCAGTCAATTTCCGCCCACACTGCATCACCTGCAGCAGTTTTCAAAGGCCTCACTCCACGGCGTTGGCATTATTGAAGCATCCCGAGGCAGGAATTTTAACGGAAAGGGAGAGTACAGACATCACGGTTCCCCTACCACCCACCAAGAGAGGAAACCAATTCCCTCTAGTTATGGCACTCCAATTTACGAAGACAGGGCAAGTGTTTTTTCATATGTGGCGGGTTAATACACTTATTTTGAGCAAATGAGTTCTACAAAGGGTGCCATTGAAAAAGTGCTTTTGGGCGAATATTTTTGTACAAGTATGTAAAGACTGAACACGTGTGCGTTGATATGTACTTGCGGTTACGCGATAATTTGAGCAAGTGTGTTTTCATATATACGTTGGGATGAACCTCAGTTTGAGCAAAGGTGTCTTCGTTTGTGCTCGCATTGACGTAAGCTTGTTTGTTTGCTCTTCTGTACTTTTGGATGGACGCAATTATGAGCAAATGTGTGTACATATGTACGCTTGGATAAATGCCAGTTTGAGCAAATGTTTTTCTTATATTTGTCTGCATAAGCCTCGTTTACTTTGTGTTCACATGTTTCTCTTTTAGCCAAATTTATTTTAGGCGCTTATTTGCACGAATTTTCTATTATTCTTTGATTCGGGCAATTGTCTTCCCTAATACTTTACTAAACTCCTCTCATTGTCGTTGTAGGACTTGGTCCAAGGCGTCCTTTTATGCCGTTTGTCTCCTCTAAGTTGACGGTTTTTTATACCTATGCCATTGCCTTCCTTTTCGGAAACTTTAGCGTTATCAGTGTAGTCCATTCCCATCTTGCTTCTCTTTCCTACGAAATCCATTGCGACAATGCACTCTGGTTCCATCACATTCAAGAAATCTGCAACTCTTGCTATGGCCACTTAATTCGGATTGCTGCCATGTAGGTACAAATAGGCGTTGAAGTCTGCAAGCCACTTAGCATTTGCCAAATTGCCGTGAAGTGTATTTTTGATGCGAAAGGTTTAATGCACAACTAATAACCACAGTACAATCCGGAGATTGCGTTGGCTGAAGAACTTTGCGTTGGTGGGATAGAATTATCCCTAGCCTTTGTTCATCACTGAAAGCGGAAGCCGGAGGATTTGTTCGGGCCAAGTGTAATTCACTGGTCTTAGGAGGACTTCATTATCAGTCGACGTCCTGCCTCGTGTCGTTGCATTTCCACAGAGCGCTCACCTGTCAGTCTCATGCTGACTGGCGCTTTAGCAAACGCCGAGTGCCACGCTGTTAACGTGCCAATCTAATGCTCATGTTAGCAGGTGAGCACCCTGCACGAGTAAATGTTTACTGAGCAGGTTGTAGGTCACTTGAGGGTGTGGATTAGTGTTTGGGAAACGTCCAGTCGAGGCTTGGCGCCTCAATACACCCACATGTCTCATGTAGCTAGAGGTTCCACTGGCTGTCAAGAAGCCTGTTTTAACAATATTACTTGCAAACGCACACACACTCAGCAACCAGTGCTATTGCAGTTCCACCGAGGTGCTGCCAATCAGCATAAATTGAAATGGTCGCACGATCACACGGGAAGTAAGATCGACTTAGTGGTCCCATGTTCCGCCACCACCAGCCCAAGACAATCATATGAATTGCAACGCACGCAATCCCCGTTGTTCAGTGATTAGTGGAAAGTGCTCAATCTTTGATTCTTTCGCGTGGATACGGAACCATTCAAGCACCTTCACCTTGTGCCGCAGCTACTGCCGACGACGGCGTTGGGACCAATTTTGTAAGAGCGGTGAGAGACGAAGCACAATGAGGTGTTTAGCACGGCTGAAGTTTAACTGGGCGATTGTGTGAAAATGTATTTTCGTGGGCTAAGAGACTTTCCAGAAGTGCTGATTGACATGCTTTCAAGAGGAATAGATTAGATTTAGACAGTTGTTGTTCTCACGTTGGATAGATGATAAAGAGCACCTTGTCAGAAGAGGAGTGATGTGATGTGATGTGATAGACAAGGTGGAGATGAGATGAGGCAGGTTCGCATGTGAGTAAGGCTTGGCATTTGTCTCTCTCTCCACCTATTCAATTCTCGTTGTCCACAATTTGACCGGTATTTAGAACGCACCTGTTAGCCCTACCCCCTTACAGCCACAGCGTTCCTCTTTGCACTCATGCCAGCCTGTTCTACCTCGTCTCATCTTTTCACCTCCGCTCTTCTCCACACTCCTTTCTCCTAGGTCATGAGACTAAGGGGCTAAGAGACTTTCCAGATGTGCTGATTGAAATGTTTTCTAAGGAAATAGATTAGATGTTGGGAGTGAGGAGAGCACGAGACAGCGCATATACTTGGAATGTGAAACTTCATACTATGAGCGAGATGAGTGCTCACTCATCCCTCAACACACACCTTCTCTCTCTTCCTTGTGCTCCTTCGCTTTCCACCCATTTTCACCACTACTCTGAGCTTTCTCGATATAACTTACTCCTTGTCTGTTGCAATCCATTCTAGAGCAAAACTTGCTGGCAGAAATTGTGCACTACGGAGTTCTGTATGGCACTTAGGAGGCTGCACAACAAATCGAGCTACTGATCCTTTTGTCTTTATCATTACTTGATAAACGGCGAGATCTATTCGAGGGCTCGCACTAACAGTGATGGCAATGTTGCAATGGATGCTAGGACATGGCGATGTCGGGTCAGGTAGCTGTAGGTCGTTAAATCCTGATTTCGGTTTTACCCAAGGTGAATGCGATCACACTGAGGAGTAGCAACTGCAACCCTGTTGCCCATTGTGCTTAGGTTTCCATCCTAGGTTATGCACTGCTGCACGACAGCAAAGGCTCAGTGGTGGAGGGGAATGATACTGATGAGCTGGTTAGTAGTCGGCTTGAGTTGTTGCAGAGGCATGTAAAGATGACGCTAGTGGTGTAAGGGGTATGCAAGTTGATGTGCGGGAAATGAATTGTGATGAAGCGTGGATGGGTAGGTGAGTGGGGTGGGCATGTACGAAGAGAAGGCGTTCAGAGGGACGGGAGAGGGCGGGGCAGTGATGTGAAGAGTGGGGGAGAAGTAGCAGTTAATTTTCATCATTAATCGTTTTTTACCTGCACTTTGACATGGTGAGCATCGATACAGCGTCCGCTCTGCCTAGAAGCTAACCCAATGTTGGACTGGTCAAGCGAGGATCCAGAAGGAAAGTAAATTTTGGAGAAGGTGGTGCTAGTGGTAGTAATGTGTAAAGATGGTGCGGTTGCATGTCGAACAGTGTCCTCTTCGTCGTCCTTGACATGGCTCAGGCTGCAGGATGTTGAATTATGCTGTGCTGTGATGCAGGACGATATGACACAACGATATGACGGCATTCGCTACGTTTTGGCGGCAAATAAACTGAGCCACGCCTCATTGCCGTGTTAGTAGTGCAGTGCCACAGTTACTGAGAGGAAAGCAGGTAAGGTGACAAAGCCGCCTAGTTGCCTTTTAATGAGAATGCAATAAGGCCACCTCTCTGAGCTCAATCAGTGGCATCGACTTCAGCAGGGTATGTGGAAACTGTGGAAAGAAAGGGTGGAAAGGATCTTCGGGACTCGCCATTCCTACACTGACTAGTTAGACCAGGCCGCACAATTAGCAGCAACTCTTTGGTAGAATACATCACTTCCCTTTAACAAGAGGCGTAACTACTCAATGTATTATCATTCTTATGAATTGGAATACGTGCACAGGTGTGAGATTGTGCGCTAGTGGATGCTGCGCAATGTTAGGCATATTCAATCGACAAGCAAATAAGTGTGAATGCGTTGTGCGCAAATTTTCAACGCCAAGAATGTGAGGAGTCCTCTTGTCTTTGTAGACTTCGATCTACTAACCAGCTGCTAGTAATACAAGGAAGCCCAGTGTTTCATGCAGCGATGTTGAGGTAATCGCCCACGAACACTAAAACGCTGTACTGAGGGGACGTATACCTGGTGTGATTGGCGGGGATGGTGGCGTCTGCGGGGGTGTGACTCCGTGAAGAAACATTAGCGCGTCTGACTCCAGATCGGAAGGCTGCGTGTTCAATTCATATCGGGGTGAGCACTTTTCCCTCCTTACCTTCTCATCAACTCCCTCCTTCCTCCTTCTTGCCTCCTTGCCATTACCTGTCTGTCACATTCCTCACTTTTCCAACTCATCTATTTTATCGAACCGGCTCCTCAACCATCATCGTCTATCCATCTGTCCAATTCTTCTCAATTAATCCATCTGATCTAGTCGTCTCATTTCCTGTCTCCACGCGTTTTTCACTTTCTAGCATTCATCCTTTCATCCTGCATCCATCCATTCATTCCTCCTACACCCTACTATGGTGTATATAAGGCAGCTCCCTCTATGTAGTATCCAGCCATCCACTTTGAAACAATCTAGTCGTCCAACTTTTAAGTTCCCCATTGTATAGCCCAAACTCATCCACTACAATACCTTGGGTGCTTAAATATATCCTCGCATCATTCATCCCTTCACTCCTGATTTATATATTTCCAGACAGGCATCCACTCTGCATCAACCATAATTAATACCTTTTCCCGG